>JARJDT010010885.1:0-12501 GCA_030264655.1 Leptusa sp. GC000079
GTTCTGCTGCTGGTAGAGGTGGATGAGGTGGAAAATGTGCTCATGGCTGCTAACTCTTTCAAAGATAGATTTAGAATGAAGACGTTTGCTGGTGTTAATTCACAACAAACTTTCATACGAGTTCATCGCACTTGACGCGAAGCATGCAATTTTGCATTTCAATTGCATGTCGTCATTAAGCCTCCATTAAGATGCAGTTGAGAATAATTTGTTTCATTTATCTTGCAGCAAGTTGATTTTAAATTGTTTTGACTTAATGTGCATGCGCGCACTTCGTTCATTGAATGATTTTTACACTTTTTTGGTTATGTCGTTATTGATGTTAACTGTAATTCTGGTATAAAAGCTTGTTGTGATGGTGATAGATGTCGCTTAAGTTGAAAGACAATAATCTTTGGGCATTTTATTTAAATTAAAATAAGACTACTGAATTGATATCTATTCTATGAACCTCGGGAATAAACTACATTAAATAACTATTGTCTCCTTAATTGTGCAAAGTTGATCTTTCCTGGAGTCAATTTGATAAAGTCTTTGTCTCGGGTCGGGTGACATTTAATATTCCCAGAATTTAATATCATCTGACTGATGACTGTGATGCTGCTGGAAGCAAATAATATAAAGAATAACGGATGGTGTGTTCACAAGACAGCGACTTTCATCTGTTAGTTTCGCACGTTCAATTAAGAGATCGTCCTTGAAACAGTTGCAAATTGTGAGGTTGCCCGGCGCCTTCACATTCTACATTGTTCTCGGGTAGACAGGCAAAAGGACCAAAAGGACAACGAGGTTGAAAGCAGTTATTGGGTTTATCCGTCGGACAAAATGTTTTAATTTATTGTAGAGTTACAATGCTCACTGTGGAACACCCTGTATGTTAAGAGAAAATAGGTACTAGAAGATTGTATCCTATGAAGAGTCAAGTAGAGATTCCATGTAAATTCTTTCGTCGTTTTTCGTGAAAAATCTCCATACAAATGGTCTTGTTGGAATTTCCTCCCCGTTTCTTCGCCCGTTGCGTTCGCTCTTTTCCCAGACGAAGCGTGCGTGGTGTTTACGAGAGACGAACGTAAGTTCTAAAAGTGTTTGGGAGTGTGAGAGTTTAGGACCTGATGGGCACATGTACGAGAAGGAGTTTGATGGGGAGGCGGGCAAACTCGATTTCCTCAACTTGCAACACCGACCGAAACCGTGGAGGACCAACACGAGCATCCACAGCACAAGAACCTCCGATACTAAATAAATGCCACTCGACAGGGTCGTCCAAACGCAAACATTTCTATTGACGAATATGTCAGTTTCTCGCTTTTCGTCGAAACACACTGTATAATGCTCATATGTAGATACACGGTTTGCAATGGGCGTTCTCGATTTTCGTAACCGTTTAGGTGTGAAAGAATCACTTTCCAAGTTAAATGTGAAACCGAACCGAAATACACACGAAACGAACGTGGAAAAAACTAAGTTAAACGCGAAACATGTTGAACCTTAATACAGTAATACGATTTGAAGGGAAAGTTTATGCAAATTGGAAGCGTATATGCACCTTAACGAGAATAATAAAACGTCAACGGCGACGGCATTACGTTTCCAACGACACTATATGACGATAACGCTGAAAAAGAAACACAAAGATGCCGAAAGTCAAAGTACATACGAGGAATATAAACATAAAGGATTAACTACGACGATGATCCTCGGGCTGCGAGCTTTATTCGTTTCTTTGCTTCCTCGACTTCAGGGTGTTCAAGAGTTGAAGAAATCCCCTCAAGGCGACGATCATCACGCGTTTCAAATTATCAACAATCCAATATAATAATATAAGAAGTTGAAAATGCTTTCATGAATATCTAATGTATATTTCGCCTGCTCAAGTTACTATTATTTTATAATAGATGGAGCACAACTCGGAGTAATTTTAATAAATAAATATAAATAAATATTCATCAAAGATGTCGCTACTCCATATTTTTTTGCATTTTATGATTAACAAGTTAATTGTCGATAGTCATTAGCTGGCGTTGTGAAAGATGCTTTTTTACTATCAACAATAATGATCTTTGATGTTGCTCCCTAACCATGATTGATCGCTTCGAATATTGAAGGATTAATCGGTGCACGTTGCAGCAATAAATCAAAATATGCAATACTTCACGTGAGCGTCAGTTGTTTCGGCAGTTTGTTTGCGTTTGAATATTGGAACTGTTGATGCAAGACTACAAACACACTCACTCGTCGCTTTATTATGTATTTAGCGTTTTGGAAATTGAAAACGCGGTGCCCTTGGCGTATTGTTCGGTGCATTCACTCAATTAACTCCGACTGTCATATGGGACTTTGCCTCAACCTAAACTACTTATATTGAGCCACAGCTAGGATGAATTATAATCACACAACTACAGGCTCAAAACAAATGCACGCTCACAATATGACATTCATGACATGCACATGCAATCGTACTTCATCCAGAACACTCGTTCAATTCACTAAACATTGCGCAACCCTAAATCAAGCACTATGCTCGACTTGACATTCTCATAACTACCTTATCTACACATCATCTTACAAAGATAATTTATCTTCGTAAATCTACCTCCATCTTGGGCCTTATCTTAAGATAATTTTTTTTAGCACAGGAAACCTTACACTTAAAACTATACAAAAAATCTATATCTCTAGAACACAGATGTCGCTTCTTGTAGGATTTTTTCTTCAATAAATTATCTATTGTACTGTGGTGGGAACACCCTGTATACCCTTTCATCTTCTTAGAGACAATATTAACTTTTACTATGTTTGAAATCTCAACACACAATTTTTTCGTCCTTTTATGGTCTGTATGTGTATGAGAACGATAATTCACCGTAAATGTGTACTTTCGTTCACCGTTGCTGAGAAGAATGTAGTGAACTTGGATCTTACGTGCAGTGTGTGTATACACGTAACATCGAATGACCCGACAGATTTCTGAACAAATAGCATCACGTCGTATTAGTTGAAGTTGATTAATAGTGCGTTAGACGATGGCAAAGTCGGCTGCGCTGTTGGCGACGAAGAAAAAATGCAGACACAATTTTTTAAACTCCTAAAACGTACACGTTTTATTTCACACACATCGCGGGGAGAAAAAACGCATTTTAGATAAGAACTACTAGAGGACGACACTCGTCGCATTTTAAACTTGCGGGAAAACAACGTGTCCCGACCGAGAAAAAATGAAATGGAAAAATTGCAGAAATAAATTTATAAAGAAATATAAAAAGAAAGCCGGAGAAAAACTTTATCAGAGAAACATAAAGCTGTTTTGTCGTTCTTTATGGTGTGTTTCAATTTGTGTGCGTTTCCGGCGAATCGCATTTTTGCCTTTAAATCGAATCATAGGCATTGACTGCTTCTGACTCTTTCCCTAAGAAGCGTGCGACAAACTTTCAACAGTGAAAAACGAATATCGACCAAATATATTTCCAGTTGTACGCTTATGAAGAACTGGCAAAAATACGCGCGCACTTAAAAAACACGCGCATAAAAAAGGACAATGTGATAAACTAAGGGAAAAGTAAAAACCGGCGAAAAAACTCGGACACAACTTACTACGGGCGGGAAAAAACTGCTTGCTGAGTACTTGGTCGAGTTAGGTTGTGGCGCTCTAACGTAGGGTAGTCCTCAAATTCATTTATCTAATTTTCGTCAGAATTTCTTTTGTCTGTAGCGGCAAGTTAAACCGAAATTTCGACGAATTGAATTAGATTCGTTGCGAAAACGTCGATGTTCTCTTATTTGCAGCTTTGTAGCAAGCATACAAAATATGTTCGAAACAATTGACAGTAAAAACACTCTCATCACAAAAAAACACGCCACGTGACTCTGATAAGTTGGCTTTTTAATTACTTCGCACTTTACCTCTGTTATTATTCAATTATTTGCGTTTGAAATTCATCTCGTTTCAATGAGATTGGAATACGCGCTTCAAAGTTATCAGCACTTCATATACCTACATTGAACAGAGCCCTTTTGAGTTTCATTAAATCCTCAAAACAGTCCCGACAAATCCACATTCACACTGAATCCTGAGAGAATGTCCTAAATTAATAAATTTAATTTAATTTAATTTAAAGCTAACTTGACATTGACTGGCTCTCACCATTGCTTCTCCCTTAACCTAACAAAACAACGTATACTACTCCCTACTAGAGGGCTCCACTTACATACATATATTACAATATTGAACACTCTCCATTATTTTCCCTTTGTTCGGTTGTGAAATTGTAGATATAAAGTGAACGTGTGAAACGAGCTCAAAGGACGTTTGAAATACAGGACTAACCCTCCTTCATCCCCCGTAGTTGCGGTCGATCAGTTTACTTTGTGCCTGAGTTTATTTTACTTCAGTTCATGATTGAATGAAGTATATTCGTTTTCCGTTCGCTATTCACGTCGCAATATTCAGCAACATAGGAAAATATACAATGTGTTCAAAGTTATTAGCAAAAATTAATAAATGTTGGTTAATAAATAAATTGTTGGCGTTTTGTTGTGAAAATATTAAAATGTTATTAGTGTTGAAATGTCTAATAACAAACTTTTCTGATGCTCGCGTTGTAAAGTCAACGACGGCCCTGCAGGACGACAACGTCGAGACGCCGAGGAAAAAGAGAAGTCGACAACGTCGTGGGAGCTGCGCACTTGCTCTTTTGGAAATTTAGATATTACACATTATACTAAAACGATTTAATAATCTAGGAAAAGATAATAAACGCCAAGCGAGTGCGGGGAAGGAACGGATCGCTTTCATGCAGTTTAATTCCCGTGTGCTTTATTATTTCATGTGTAAAAGGAGCCAAGCGCGCAGCACAACGAAATACCAAATTTAATTACCATATCAAAAACTTACACACACATTGCTGGTTATAACACAGTCGTACTGAGTGTCCCAATCACTGATAAATGACTATTGGCGGTTTTAAGTGTCAAAATATTCCAATGTGATTTTGAGACACACTGTACATCGATGTAACTAATAATTAAAATTGTTACTCGCACGAACAAGAATATGACTTTCGACTTAACAATAATTAATTAATTTCAAGGGCTAAGAACACAGGAAAACAGGAAACTCAATCGTTAAAAAAGAGATTTTCCTTCGAGTGAATAAATATTGCAAGCATCCGTTTGCATTAGTGCAACACTTTGCATTGATGCACATGTTATGCCAACAACACGAATATTTGCATTGATTATACAGGGTGACTCGAAATGGCGCAATTTTAGTCTCAATATCAAATTGTGCATTTGTTGAATCACCCTGTATTTGGACATGAATTGGTGTAGGATATCCTGATAATAAAAATACAGTGGGAAATGCAATAAATCCTTATGATGTGAATGCACCGGAAGTTGGAGCATCCCCATTGTTACGACTAAAAGGTACACAGCCGCAGGTACTTCTATTGCTACCTGGCAATGCCGGAACTCGCATTACACGGCTGACAAAAACTCCAAGAAAGCAGCATGGATTCAGCCGGAAAGCACCATACAAAAAGTGTAAGCACATTTCAAATCGTGTTTATTTCAAGGAAACAAGTATGTCATTATTGTTGATTCAATTAACAATGTGTGTCACTTATTTGCATTCCTTCGCCGCTATTCGTGTCAATGTTTATCTATTTGTGATTACGCCGACGATGATTAATCGATTCGCATGATTTATGTCTCCGGCTAGCAAAAACTAGTCGTAATCGACTGCTCGTTAATAGAATGAGATGAGAAAATCGAAATGAAAATCCAATATCATTTTATTTAAAGCGCCGTTAAATTGGCCATTTCGCTTCTCAATTGATGCATTTCAACGGCGACATCTATCATTATATTAATAAAACAACGGTAATCTAAGTTAATTTTGAATTTTGGTCTCAATTTTAGTTGTCTTTTATTTTTTCTCGGCATAAAATAGTTTGGCAAATGGCCTTATCCCTCGCCGATGTCTAATATGAAATATGAACCAAAATCGACATGAAATTATTCCAAATTTAACTGAGGTTAGCTAAGCAAACTGAATAAACGAACAGCACTAATGTTTCTGATAGTGGAGGCGCCGGGAAGTTAGTCGTCCTCTAGAAATACAACGCACTGAATGTTTTTCAGTTCAATTGGTTCTCTGGCTTCACCGAAGCAAAACCCTAGCGAAATAAAGAGCCAGCCCTTCTGTGAGTGCGGCAATGGCCAGAAGCAATGGCACAATGACAAGCCGAGCACAACGACGAAGGCTCTGAATGCGGCTTAGGCTAATCCGATCCGCTGAAATCTTAAATCACAAGTTACAGGCGCGCCTCATGTCTCGCCTTTCCAGCAGTCCTTGCTGTGCGACTTATTGTGTTCCATCTTCCATCTTGTTTATGCGCGCACGGATTTATGAGTCGCTTTAGGCTTCCGCAGCCAAACTGACAATTTCAACTCAACTCGTATTTTCCTAGCGTCGGATTAACACACATTTCGAGGAAATATTTACACGTGCCCATCAAAACAAAAAACGAACAACTAAAACGTCGGCGGACAGCAACAGTGTTGTCATATGAAGACCAGAGGTAAATCGTCAAGAGCGTATAATGTTCGAGTACATTATACGGCAATGAAAAAAGGCAGCAAATAAAAACGCTTCGGGAACAATTCAAAGAGGCAGTTTGATAATCAAAGTATAAACATTAAAGTTCTTGGCGCTCTTGTAATAAAAGCGTGGCTTTTTGCGTATAGCATATGAAGGTTGAAATTTAAAGAGGATGCGCATCCTTTCGAAAGTCATAAAACACCCATAAAGCCGCTTAATCTAGAGTATGTGCCCTTCCGGGCCTCCCTCCTGACGTTATCTACCAATGCTGCCACTCCACCACACGCATTGAACCACATTGACGATTAAACTCCCAGCCAAGGCGACATTGACGTAACAAAACTCGGCTCGATAGGCATTTTTTAACAATGATGTTAAAAAAAATTTAGTACATGATGGATTTTACGGAGGGCGCCATCTATTCATCTTTAAAGTACTTACTAGCCTTGAATAAAAAGGAACCGCCTTAAGGCTACAAATAAGAACTATTTATAATAGGTAATTAATATCCATGTGGGCCGTAGAACAAAAGTGATTACCGATACACTTGTTATATCTTAATTAGGGCTGTGGCGCCGCACCTGGTCGGATCTGACCCTTTCTGAACCTAGGCGCATCGCAACAAGACATTACATATGTACAGAATGTGCCCGCCTGTAACGTACATCAAATCCGCCTTTGTGATATGGTGTTGCACCCTCATCAGAGAGGTCGGTGGGAAAGGAAATAAGGATGGCCAGCAGGGCCGGTAACCGCCGCCGCCGCCGCGTAGCGAAAACGGCGAGTCTGCGGTCGCCGGATGGCCGTACTTTGTTTAACTTTAATGCACGTCCCTATAGCTACCAACTCAACTGGATGTGGCGCAAGGATCGTAGGTAAGTACCCAACGAAAGTACAACAGGATGCCGAATGACTCTAATGTATTCATCCCAGGACTATAATTTCTGAGGAAAGAAAAAATGCTTTGGATAAAAAAAGAAAAAGTCAATTCTATCAAAAATGAATATATAATTTGAAACAATAATCTAAATTCAAAATTACAGAAATCTATTTTTGAGGTTAGATGAATACAGGATTATACATTTGATTGTCTACTTAAAAGAGGGCGCCAGTTTGTTTTACCCATGTGTTCTCGTTGAAGAAAAATGACGTCAAAAGCAATTTCGGCATAGCTTGTATTGGAGTAAGGATGTTCAAATGTGTTAGAAATGCACACGTAAAGTAAAGATGTAAGGATAACGTTACCCACGAGTGCATTCCACTTCAACAATGCATAAAGTACAATGTACTTTTACCATCAAGTACACTTTAAGACCAAAAGATAAAGTCAAAGAACTATAACAAATACGATTTGAATCCTTAGAATATAACAACACGAATAAAAAGGACGAAAATGCGTAATTGTAAGTTTTCTATTATCAAACTTATGACTGCTTTCATGTCCATTTATAGTTAGCATTTTTATCAGATAATTAAAACATGAAAAGGCAAACAAAGCACAAAATATAATTTACACAATCCTAGATTAATGTGCTTAAACCATAAAGAAACCCTGCAAGTAAAAATGTTTCCCCAGCGGCGAAAATCCTTTATAACTAAATGAGGAAAAATGTTGTCGTTTAATTTACTTTTATACGTAAAAGTCGGCGAAAAAAAAACTAAGGTAAGAAAGTGAAGCCGGACGAGAAAGGACTAAGAGGAGAATACATCAAAAACACGCCGTGTACGCGAACCGAATTACAAGTGAACCTTATTTATAGAAATATGAGCTATAGTTAATGTTGAGGAAGAAAAACTGGGGATTATGATGAAAATAGATGAAATGGCTTAAGTATAATAATATCACGTTTATTATAGTAATCTAAGGCATGTGTTGTGCGGTACATTGCGAACGCACTGTAGATAAACATAGAAATTTTAGGTGCAAAGGCTCTTCAACTGACGAGCACGAACAAGATTCGAATTCTTTTCAGTGGAAATTGCGAATGAATGAGAATTATATTCAGAGTGCAGGACGTGCTGAGTGCGTTGTCGTTTTCGCCTGACAAAAACGCGAAGGGAAGTGAAGAAATGTAGGAAATCAAAATTATCAAGCACATAGGTGGCGCTTTCATAATCATATTTTCACTTTTTCAAGCATAGAGAGTTTTTCATTCAATTGAATTCTCATTTAGATTCTACTTTCATTCCGATTCGTTTCCCACTTGTAAAATTAACATTTTCTTTGATTTTTACATTGCAATATTCAGCATATACGAATGAAACTACTTCAACCCTGTGGATACACTTTTTGGCCGTCATATTTTATCAAGTTTTTCTTCGCTTCTCGTCTTTCCGGTCGGGGTTTTAGCGTTTTAGTTTTGGTATCCTGCATGCACACATACAGTTTAGATTTAGTTTGGCTTTAGCTTTTAGATAGCGCGACATAAGTTTTTGTCCTGGCTGAACGTTTCATATTTCATATACATATTCGTATATAATAGAAATTTCGGGTTCTTTGCCTTGCTTGGTTTCTCGTTTGCGTCGCTGCGAGGGAAAGAGTTGGAATGGAAAGTCGAATAGAGACGTATACACATATTTCACACGAGAAGTCGCTTTTTTCCTGCAGATGTGACCGCAAATCCTGGACAAAATGACGTTTTGTCTGTATGCGCACATCGAGAATTATTATCAATTCGGCAATGTACGAATGTAAATTTAAAGTTTTTTCATCAGCCGCAGGACACAACCAACAACAAACTTTACATTTCATATTATTGAACGCATACACCAAGTGCTTCAATTCTATTAAATATATATTATGGTAATGTCAAGTCAAAAAATACTTGCATTACTTTTTTAAGGTTTGTTTAAGTCCAAATGTCCAAATGTTATTATAGAAAATTGCAAAAACAGTACGATTTCTTGTTTATCTACCGTTGTTTTATTAAAATAATAGATGTTGTCGTTTCAGTTATTTGACTTTTATGCATTTGAGTTCGATCAATATCTGCTGTGTTGCATAATGTTAATAATATAGAGGGTGTCCAGAAATATTTAACTTTATGTTTGCAACGCAATTCAAATATTACTTCTGAAATGTAAAGAAACAACAATCAAGCATTTATATACATATAAAGAATAAATAAAATATCAGAAATGAAATTCAATAAAGAAATAAGAAGGAAAATGGAACAAATACAAAATGAACGTAAGTGAAGCAGTTTGTATTATCATACAAGAACAAATAGAAAGCATGGGAAGAATTATTAATAAAACGGAATGTTTCCGCGAATCATACTAAGTTCCAATAAAAAAAGAATATTACATTCAAAGAAGAAACATTCATATTATAAAAAACCGGAATGAAAAACAAGAAAACAGGAAGTTAATTGTAACATTTAACACAAAATTCAATTTAATGATTTCTTATCAAATTGTTATTAAACAGGTTAAATTGCTAAACTTTTAATTAAATTAATTGTAATAGTAAAACTCCTTTATAATCCTAAGGTGGGAATTTGACGTAATTAGAAATCCGCCATTTCGTATTTATTTTAGGCCCGCATCTTATTGTTCTTGTTGTTGTGTTGTTGTTGTTGTTGTTTCACCTTTCTTGTTCTTGAACTTTGCCTCGGATGACATATACAACCCTTTGAGTGGCTGGCATGCTGGCTATAGTTTCGACAATTAGTGAGTAAACAGATGGGGCGGGTGGCGTTTTGTCATTGATTACCTGGTTTAGGGGTGCTTTGGATTAGCGGTCATTAGCGAACCTAAACTTCAATTTGCTTGCCTCTTAGGCACAAACGTAACGCTATAACTAAACGGATTTGCACTCCTCGTGCCCCGCCAAGCATTAGTCCTGGCTCTTAGTCAAAATGTTAGCAATACCTTGAACTCGCTGCACGAGCGCAACTCGACGTATAAAAGGGGTTAATTGTGTCGTTAGTATTTCTGCCTATTATGACTAAATTGCTTCGAGATTTATAGCGCTTTTGATATTAATGTGTTGCTTTCATCCTTTCACTCTCGTATAAAATCAGACGAAAAAAAAATCAATTAAAAACCAAATAAATATTTGCATGAAAATGAAAAAATCAGACGATGTGTAATTAACTAAGACATTTTTCCAACGCGGTCTTAATTACGTTTTCAGCAATATTTCTTTCTTTTTGTGCGTTTCAAGCAAGCTAAGTAAGCAATGGAAAAAATCCATTAATATTTTTTGAGGCATTTTGTATTTGGAAAATTTAAATCCTTTGCTTCTTCAGGTGTTATAAACGCGACGTTGACGAATGGCTACTTTGGGGAGTGAGAGCCGAATATAGCAGCGGTCGTTATTTAATGCCAACATGAAATTAAGAATGTCCGTGCCATAATTCAGTATTTAAATAATTAAGAACCGTTTGCCGTATGAAAGGCTTAAGGGAACGTGTCTGATCTGCGAAAGTGTTAGTGGGAATCAAGTCGCGGGATTACATTCGCTCGGATAAAAATGAGTGCAATATCTCACAGGTGCGGAGCTTTTCTCGCCCCGTGCATGAGCCATCTCATGATTGAGTGCGCTATGCGGTTTTTGGTGAACTGTCCTTTCCGTATGACATAGGCAACACACTATGACTCTATATGTATAGATAGCTACATCTCTTTTCTAACGCGTGGTAACGCTCCGAACGCCTCTGGAATTCTAAACAAGTCAGTTAATCACATTTCACGTGTCCGTGATATGTTGCCCCTGATGTCGTAATATTCCTCCACATCTATAAAGAAATAAGATAAAAAATAATCATTAAGAAACTCCCCGTAGAATGGGAGAAAATTCTTACTAAAATGATAGTTTTCCCACCACTGGTGGTTTGCATGAGTGATATTCTGAATGATTAAAATTGTTCATCTCTGGTTTCACTTTTAATATGGGAAAATAAAAGTTTTCGGGCTTCTTTGTCGAAAGGCATTTTTCCATTTTCGACGGCAAACTTTTCTTGATTCCTTTTTACGCTTGATTGATTACTTTTCAATATGTTTCATAGATTTGTGCGCCCAAAAGTATAAAGGAAAACGACGCTATGTAAAGAAAGTCTGCGCTGCTTGTAGTGTTTTCTCAAAAGCTATGGCATACAATATCGTAGAACATAACAGCATGAAGGTTGAGTATATCAAAAAGAATATAGTAGCGCAGCGCGTGTGTTGCCTATGCTGCCACACACAAAATATGTATCATGAAAAGCAGTGGAAAAAAGTGGAGAAATGAAGAGGTAGATGAATGGCACACAGGCACACCCGAAAATGTTACAACTTTTAATATAGCGCGCAGATCTTCTTTCGCCAGAGTGCGTTATCTTCAGATTTCAGATTATTATTATTAAAACACCGAGTGTTTCTAATTACAAAAAAAAGATCGAGATAAAAATAATTTAAGATATTATTATCTACATAAAGATAACATATTTTATCTCGATAAATGATAGATGGCAGATAAATGTCAAATAGTCATATTAGGCTTGACCACTTTCAGTTTTTGTGCCAATGAAGAAAACCAAAAAATGAAAACATAAGATAATTAGGTAAGTAAATTATCATGAGATAATTAAAGATAATACGTTTCTTCTTTATCTAAATAAAACAAAATATGAAATTTGCTTTATTTACAGGACTTTGTCAGTGATTTAATTGATTTTGAATGAGACACACTGTATAATACAGCATAAATGCGATCAAAGATAAACCTTTGACTTTTTATATTAAACTGAACAGATAATGCCAAATTAGAGCATTTAATTTTTTTATTTCAAAGATGACACCTCTAGGTGAAATCTAGTCAAAATAACAATCAACATCCATACTTTTATTATTTATTATTTTAATTTTTTGTTATAAATCTAGCATACTAATGGAGAGCTACTCCATGTTAATATCAA
>JARJDT010010886.1:0-48412 GCA_030264655.1 Leptusa sp. GC000079
TAGGGGGCCCCAAAATTGAGTTTGCCCAGGGCCCCAACAACCCATAACGCGCCACTGGTGTGTCATCTGTATAATCTTCATTGTGTGTCCATGTCCATTAAAACCGCAGGATTAACTTTGCTATTAACCAAAATGAACATCGCCATTAATCAGCCGCAAACCACTTGCCACTTGCGCACTTGTATTCATGTTTTGCAAAATTGTGGTGTAAACCCTAATGTTAATGTGCTAAATGGCATGATATTACAGTGCAGTGATGGTGACAAAATTTGATTCATCCTTTTTTTTAATCATTTGTTTGGTCTTTTAAAACAATCACGGCGCGCGCCCATTTAACCATGCATGCAGATAGGAATCATTAATTCTTGTCGGCTAGTCTAGCAAATACTGCAATCCTTGAGACATATTCACATATTATCCTCCTCACCCCTGCAGGAAATGATAAATGACTGTCCGCCAGCCCCAGCGCAGCAGAAACAACAAATTTTCAATATTACTTAGGAAATGAAGCGTGCCCGGCGTGTCTTAGCTACCTTTTCTGCATTTTCTAATCACTCATGTCGATCTTATTCCAGGCTTACCATCAATGCGCGGCAGCCTGACTAATCCCGTTCACGTACGAGAAGGCGAGGACGCTGTAATTACTTGCGTCGTTAAGGATATTGGTAACAATGTGGTGATGTGGAAAAAGGAGGACAAGGAGCGGCACAGCACCAGGGTTCTGACTGCAGGCGAAAAACGCGTCACCGCCGATAGACGTTTCCTAGTCTTGCATGATCCAGGTAGGAAAAAAATGAATCATTCTTAGATCTATTAAGCAAATGAATTTAATTGATACAGTGCGGTGAGAAATTGGTACACATATGAATATAGCAATATAGGTATGCAATTAACATTTGTAATCATCGATTAATCCTTGCGATATATCTGGATGGGCCAATAGTAGGAGAGTTTCGTTGCCATAACATTCCATATATGCTGTTAAACAGACCGCCTGCTTGCCATCGGTGAAGAATTTTTTATCACAGGCATCTACCTGTATTTTTGCACTTGTAAGAAATCCTTCGACTGGGATTAGACAAGCACAACTCCACGGATTGCCACCGTACTTGAAATATCTCAATTTGCTAAAAATCTCAGCCAGTTCGCCAGGCAAGAAGGCCAACTTATTGCGCTCGATGTGCAGTACTTGGATAGGCGACGGTTTGATGAAACTATGCGGATTCAAATATAACAATTCGTTGTGCTCCAAATGCAATCGGCGTAGTTTCGGATAATCTTCAAACGATCCATTTATCAATAGCCTTATGACATTGTAAGATAAGTCGAGTACTTGTAGATTGCGCAACCAGTATACCGACGTCACAGTGGGCAAGTTGTTGTGGCTAACGTTCAAGTACTTGAGTGCGTATAAATTTTCGAACGCAGTAATGGGAGTATCGCGGATGAGATTATAACTCAGATCCAGATATGTCAAGTCGGGACAGAACGCACGTGCAGCGATCGTCCTTATCGAGTTATTTGCAAGGATCAGTTTAGTTAACGGCACCGTATCGAAGAGGCGCGCAGGAATGTCCGATAAGCGATTGTGCGATAAGTCGATGCGGTCGATTGTTGAATTGCCGAACGTTCTCGGTTCGATGCGATTAATGCCGTTGTCGACAAGACCCAATTTCGACAATTCCAATCCACCGAAATCGCCGGCAATTAGTGCTGGCAATGAGTTCTCCTCCAAATGCAGGCTTCGCAATTGTTTCAATTGTCGGAAGGCGAAGGCGGAGGCATACGGCGGCAACGCGTCTATCTTATTAATGATGTACAGATCTTCGACGCACTCCAACTTTCCCGATACTGATGCCGCTGATGCTGATTCAAGGCTTTCGTAATTTTTGCCGCGCGCGTGCTCACTTTGAATTGCTAGCACTTTCCATAATGATTTCGATTTGTCGCCCATTTCAGCATCAGCTAGATCGTAAAAGTTTTCCCGAATATAAACCCGGGCGCGATTACTTAGTATTTTGAGAGACAATATCAATAGCAGAGGCAGCGATATGATCTTCATCTTAGAATCTACGCAGACACGCGTCGCGTTGTGCGCTACTTTTAAACTGAAACTGAACTGACGATGGCGACTGGCGACTGGCAACTGATTACGGATGGCAATTGGCAATCCATGGCATTCAGACACTGGTTAGCATGTGTAACCAGTTTAAGTTTAACAGCCAGCCAGGAACTAAGAACCAACAGCAAGTTTTGTAAGCCTTGGCCCTTGACCTTGGCAGCAGTTATTTACTGGTTCGCATTGCGAATTTATATACCTATTCACTTTCAGTTCCTCAAGGATCAGAAGAGTTGAAAGAAGTTCCAGTTGGCGGTGACGTCTGGGTGCTGGTGATAAGTAAATCGAAGCCGACCGATTCCGGCGTGTATGTATGTGAGGTGAACAGCAATCCGACTGTGAGGTCTTTTCATAAGCTCAGCGGTGAGTTGCAAATTGCCGCGAAACACGAAACATGGAATTCATTCATGTTCATCCTATACCTATGTATTGCAGTCATAACGAAAGCATCGTCTCCACCTGGGAAGGGGAACAGCAACAGCAGCACGACCACGGCCCAGTTTGACGACGCGATAAAGCCGCAGCTCAATCCAAGAGGCCATCACAATTACACAGACTGCTGTAATGCGAAGAACGTATCATCGGCTTGCCTTGGCTTCTGCAACATTCAAAGTATCCTCGAAGGTGAATTAACGGGTGGCACGCGCACGGGTAGCAGGGCCGGAGCGCGGTAGGTATTAATTGAATGCATGTGCATATATGTTTAGGAAGCACCGGGCAGGATCCCGAAAACTGCGAGGCGGACTTCCCCAGTATCGTGCATTGCATGGCCGACGGCAGGAACCACGTGCCATGCTGTATACAGGAACGCGTCCCCGACATTTGTCAGGACGTGTGCAGAGGCGAATACACGCCAATTACCGACAACATCAAAACGCACTTCTCCTGCTCAGCGTACACCGAACAAACGCTGGCGTGCATTGTCGATGGTGTGGAGCTGCTGCCCAGCCCGCCGTCGATCGTTGAAGTGGACGCCCTGACGGAGAAATCGCTGAAAATCTCGTGGTCCTTGCCGGAGTCGAATGCCGACAGCGTGACGCATTTCCTCGTGAACGTCACCTCGTTGCGCACGTTCGATCAACGCCTAATTGATCCGAATGCCAATGGCAGCGTGCAAATGCACGTAGTCACCGTGAACGTGCAAGCCGGCCAGAATCAAACAGTCATCAGCAATTTAAGTGCATTCACAATGTACGACGTGACTGTGACGAGTGTCAACAAGCACGGCAGCAGTTTGCCGTCAGGTCGCGTGCGAAGCTTAACGCTAACAAGTGCCGGCTCGCGCCACTCGGCCACGGCGCCGCAGCTTCCCGACATCAAAGCGTGCTGCGCGAATAAGGGCATCGGGCATAAGACGTGTGTGAACAAACTTTGCGATCCGGCTTCAGCCGCCACGGCCGAAATCACCGACTTGATGATATGCGCCCCATGGGTGGCGGATACATTCAGCTGCCTAACGAACGGTATCGATCATTCGCCGTGCTGCAAGTCGCGAGGCCTGCCGGAATTGTGTCAACAACTTTGCACCGGCAACGTCTCGAATATCGACTTCAACTACTTCAAGTACACACCACGATTTCGCGTGCTCGCCCGCAATCTAATTCGCTTGCTTTCAGATGTCTGCGATACATGGGCGACTACACAAACTGCTTGCTGCAAGGCTACGGTGTGCTGCCCAGCTCGCCCACGCATGTGCATGTGACCGACATCGATGTGGACTTTGCAATCCTGCACTGGTCGCCGCCACACACTTTGCCCGACACAGTCATCAACTACAACATCCACTACAGGCTGCTCGCGACGTTTGACACGGATTACAAAGCAATCGCAGCCGCGCACAGTCCGCACATCCTCGAAGGACTGGCGAGTGACACCGACTACGAATTCTATGTGGAAGCACTCAACACGCACGGTGCTGGCGCACCGAGTTCGCGCTTCAATTTCCGCACCAGTAGCAAGGTAAGCGGCGGACGGCGGACCACAAGCAAGCAAACAATAACAAATTGCTAATTGTTGCAGATCTACGAGGAAAAAGTGGCGGCCGCGGCTTCGAGCAACTATAACGTTACCGCATGCTGTGTTGAAGCGGAGCTGAGTAGTGTGTGTCTGCCTTTGTGCTCATATGACGCCAAAATGAGCGACATCAAGCAGTTGGCACGCGTCTGTGCAGTCGAATTTCACAAGTTGCTGCGCTGCGGCGCCGGCGGACGCAATCACGGCGCTTGTTGCGCGAGGCGCGGTGTGCCCAACGAATGCATTTCGATTTGCAACGGCGTCATCGTTGACAAGCTGCCACTAACAGCGAGCACATGCATTCCGTACATCGGCAATATTGCACAATGCTTCGAAGAAGGAACGGGGCTATTGCCGGGGCCTGTAGATGATCTGCACGCAGCAGTTGTGAGTGCGAATTCGATTCTTGTCGAATGGGACGCGTCCATTGACGCCGTTGACGCCGTTGACGCCGTTGACGGAAGCAACAATGCAAGCGATTATGTGGTCTACTACCAGCGAGCCAATTCGACGCATCCAGCGTACGAACACTTGCTCGAATCGAAGATGATGCAGGAAAACACGACCGACACTTCTGTTGTCCTATCGAATTTGGAAGAGGGGGCGAACTATCAAGTGTTTGTTGTTGCTCGGAATGCGCACGGCACTTCGCTGCCTTCCTCGATTATCATGATGAATGTGAAGAAAAGTGCAGACGCCGATGCAAATTTAGTCGCGGGCGTAACGTCGCCGCCACATTCGTTGGCAGTGTCTAGTCATAGTGCCACGTGGGTCACCATCACGTGGCAACCGCCCGAATTCAGCCATCCGTCCGAGCTAATCACGTACCAGTTGCATCAGAAATCGATGGCGAACGCGAATGCTTCATTTGAAATCACCAACACGACTGTGACGTCTCATATGATTGAGAAATTGACGCCGAACACACAGTACATTGTTTACGTGAAAGCGATCTCGAAGAAAGGCGCCAGTCTGCCATCGGAAACGCTAATTGCATGGACGGATCCAGCATATCCTGCATTTGTTGAGGTGTGTACTTACCATAACAGCCGTCGCGCTTTGTATTGTGCTTATTCTGCTATTCGACTTATACATATTGCAGCCGCCGACAGTGCATCCAATTAATCTAGTCATTGAAGGGAGCAGCATGACGATTCTGTGCATCGCAATGGGTCGGCCAATGCCGACAATTTCCTTGTACATATCGGGGCGACTAGTCAGGCAGGAGATAACGAGGCACATGGTGACTGTGATACACAACGTGACGAAGGACATGGATCAGATTTCGTGCTACGGCGACAACGGGTACGGCACGCCGATGCAATCGTCGCGGAAGATAACAATAAGTTGTAAGTGCACCTATACCATGCGATGCGATCTTTCTTGCTCTATGCTGAATTTCAGATGGGCCTCATATACAGCCCGGTGGCATCACAATGGCGACGTTGGGCGACTCCGTGACGCTGGAATGTCGCGTCGACGCGCATCCCGAGCCGAAGATGATTTTCTGGCGCAATCACGAAGAACGCACGCCGGTCATTCAGGGCGGCAAGTATGACATTTCGTACAAGCGCATGCATGACGAAGAGGACAAATACGTAATGAATCTGACCATTCAGCACATTGATGCGATGGACGCCGGCGACTACTATTGCCATGCGGAGAACGCGTTCGGGCGCGACACGCGGCCCGTCTCCGTGCGCATACGCAGCCGCAGCAACAGCCAGAACACTCTGACAAGCAGCAACATCATGCAGTGCTGCTTGGAGAGGAATGTCTCGTCGGCATGCATGGACGCGTGCAGCTTCTTCCTCGACATTGACGCGGTCATCGACAAGCTAGAATGCATCGCCGACTTCGACAAGCTGATGAAATGCGCTGCCGACGGCTCCGACCATCGCGGCTGCTGCGTCAGCTGGGGTGTGCCGCGCAGGTGTCTCGACTGGTGTCGCGGCGAGTCAATCGACAACGCCACCAGCAACGAGTGCTCGCTCAGCTACACGAAGCAGATCATGAGCTGCTTCCATGACGGGCGCGACAAGCTGCCGGGGCCGCCGCGCAATGTGCGCGTCGTTGCCGCGGACGCCGCCGACGCGAACAGCGTCAAGATTATGTGGGAGCCCCCGGCGAAGAATCCGCAAACAGTTGAAATGTACCGAGTGATATGGCGCGTTGCTGATGGCGATGCGAAAGCAGCGCAGAAGAACGACACGTCCAGCTTATTTGTTGTTCTCACCGACTTGCAAGACGGCGTCACCTACGAATGCGTCGTCAAAGCGGGCAACAACAAAGGCACGTCCTTGCTGACGACGCCGATACGATTCACAATGGGCGATAAATACATAACGTCGGCGACTGCGACTGCGACGAGGACGACCAGTGACGGCGGCTCGAATGTTGGTGCTGCTGCTGCCGTTGCAATCGTCTTGGCATTGTTTTTTGTTGCGGCCGTTTTCGTCGGCACCGTCTGGCTGATTCGCACGAAGAAGATGCTTGGCATAAAGAACCAAGGCGGTGTCGCGTTTGAGAATCCGAGTTACTTGCGCGAAGTTAACATGGATCACGTCCAGGTGCGTACGCCTACTTTTGCACTTCTTCGAACATTTGCAATATTAATATATTCTATTTATCCGTCCCATTCAGGGTCCAGCGACGGTGACAGCGATGCAACAAAGCGACGTGGCCGTCGCGGTAGCCGTGTCCGCCACTTCCGGCGGCGCTGGCTGGAAGCAGGAATCGTTGCACGTGCCTTCTGTTCAACAAGAAGTCAATCCAACTCTGTATGAAGAACTTAAATTAGGACACGACGGTGCTGGCTTTAAGCGACTGAAGCCCTAGTATGAGTATCTTGGTATGGTTGCGACCGAATCACGTTTCTAATCTAGTAATAAGCACTTATTTGCAAACATGTGATTAATTGTTAAGTGAAGTCGTACAGCGTTAGATTAGGTTGAACGTTAAACCATTAATTCACAGAAAAAGTGATTCGTGAATCGTTTGTTCGCATCTTTGTTAGGCGTTTACAAATCCTGATGTTATGCCGTTCTAATTTTCACACTGCGCAAACGCAGCACGAATCACTTTTGTCGTCTATTGCAGTTAGATTTTGGGTCGCCGCCCCCACTCATATCAATCAATCAATCACTACAGGCGGCAGTGCGTTTGCGTACATATCATTAAAGAAATGAATAATTTAAACAAGTGCGTGTACCTATTAGGTATTTTGTATTTATCGAAATGCATCACGCAATGATTTGTGCCTTCATTCTGAACATAGTTGTAAGTATAATTTAAGGAAATTAAGATACACAATCAGATCTGTTTTATTAGAAAGTAGAATATGAATAAAGCGATAAAATGAATTTTCGAAGCATTTCAATCATTCCCATTCCCTTTTCACTAAATCTAGACTAGCAAAATGTTAAATTCAAAATGTGTTACGCGATGTATAACTTCCGTAACTTATCTTGCATCATAGATGCAACAAAAATACAATCATCAAGCAGGGCGTGTGATGCAAGAAGAGTAAAAATGATGCGTATCACCCACCATACGACTTCATAGATTCATCCAGACAATGATTGGATGTTCATATTTCTAAGCCAACAAAATAAGAAATAAAGAATATGATTGATACATATCTAAATGAGAATTTGTGTTTAGTTGTGAGAATGGCGTGGATATAGGATATACAATAATTAACCAATAACGCAATAAACAAACTTATTAACTTTTTTCGCCTACCTACGTAGAAAACATGTAATATATTACTCAAAATGAGGGAGTAAAACGACTCATAGTTGTTCTCCGGGAATCTAATACTTGTACAATACAACATATTTTTGTAAATTCAAACAAATTTGTTATTTTCTAATTTTAACTTAATGAAGGTAGGCGAAAAAGTACTGAGTGTCTCACGGGTGTAAAGTCGTAGTCGCCCTTCGCTGTTTCGCTACCCCCGACTTTGCTCCCTCGAGACATAATAATAATATAATATAATTCTTTTTGATAAGATATTCGATAATTTGACACGTTGGTCAAAAATGATGGAAAGGACTAGGAAATTTCATTTCTATTCTCTATCTATCTCTATCTCTCTACCTCTCAATCTCCATAACTATCTCTATTTATCTATTTCTTTCTATTCTCTATTAGCAGGTTTGTTGCAAAAAAATAACTAAGGTCTCCTTGGCTCAAACATTCTTATTTTGACCGATTTGCGATAATTTTATGAAAATACTATTGCATACGTACCTAGGTACAGCAAAAACACAACCCGAATTAAATACTTTTTTAATGTTTTAACGACAAATTTGAATGAGAAATTAACGGAACTCTGGGTAACAGGCACTGGACACCATGCTAGGCAACCAGTTACACACCAACTTTAATATTCTTTTTTCAAGTTATAAAGAAATCAAACAAAATTAAGGAAATAAATAATCTGTGAAATCCTAAAAAAAACGAGAAAATCACAATATCTCATTTGCAATGGGCATCAAAAAGCCAGTACACGAAATTTGCTACAGTACGGAATTTGCAGGCACTACCACTAATGCACATGACGTTTGGTTCGACTCGTGTGCCCTTGCGCCTTGTGTCAAAAATGATTTATCAAAATAATAAACCCGGAGTGTAGAATTCCGAATTACTGATAAACGAAGTGCAAAATCAAATCGTAAACAAATTGACGAGGTTATTGAAAATTACATTATTAGATTGAGCCACGTTCCAGGCATCCAGGCTTCCAAGCGGATTTAGGCAAGTATGTAACCAAGTCGCATTCTTCAAAAGTAAGGTTAATAATTATGTAATATAGATATGCTGAGGTCAAGCGTTAACAAACTGCTGACGGGGGCGAAATTAAGTCCGAAGCACCTGTGCCTCTCGAGCAGAGCGAGCGGAACGGTCGCTAAAGCCCCAGAAAAGATTGAAGTGTTCATTGATGATCAGCCAGTGCTGGTCGAACCAGGCACAACAGTCCTGCAAGCAGCTGCTTTGGCTGGCGTCGAAATCCCACGCTTCTGCTACCATGAACGCCTTGCCGTCGCTGGCAACTGCCGAATGTGCTTGGTTGAGGTGGAGAAATCGCCCAAGCCAGTGGCTGCATGTGCCATGCCAGTGATGAAGGGCTGGCGCATCAAGACCGACTCCGAAATGACTCGCAGGGCCCGCGAGGGCGTCATGGAGTTCCTCTTGGTGAACCACCCATTGGACTGTCCGATTTGCGACCAGGGAGGCGAATGCGATCTGCAGGATCAGTCGATGGCGTTTGGGACGGACCGCTCACGATTCACCGACGTCGACCACTCCGGCAAGCGCGCCGTCGAAGACAAAGACATCGGGCCGCTAATCAAGACGATAATGACGCGGTGCATTCATTGCACGCGCTGCATTCGTTTCGCGTCCGAAATCGCCGGCATTGACGACTTGGGCACGACCGGCCGCGGCTCCGACATGCAAGTCGGCACCTACGTTGAGAAGTTCTTCCTGAGTGAAATGTCTGGCAACGTGATCGACTTGTGTCCAGTGGGCGCGCTCACCTCCAAGCCATACAGCTTCACGGCGCGCCCGTGGGAGATCCGCAAGGTGCATTCGATCGACGTGCTGGACGCGATCGGCTCCAACATTGTCGTGTCGACGCGCACCGGCGAGGTGATGCGCATCATGCCGAAAATCAACGAAGAGATTAACGAGGAGTGGCTGGGCGATAAGTCGCGCTTCGCCTACGACGGCCTGAAGCGGCAACGCCTCGTCACGCCGATGCTGAAGTGCGGCGAGTTGCAGCCGTGCGATTGGGAGCAGGTGCTGCTGAGCGTCGCGAAAGTGATGAAGGGAGCGAACGGGAAGATCGCCGTTGTTGCGGGTGGCTTAGCGGACGCGGAGTCGCTGATTGCGTTGAAGGATTTGGTCAATCGCATGGGCTCCGAGCTGTGTTGCACCGAGCACGTCTTCCCGATGGACGCCAGTGGCACGGACTTCCGCTCGAATTATCTGCTCAACAGCAGGATCGCGCACGTTGAGCAGGCTGACTTCATCTTGTTGGTCGGCACCAACCCGCGCCTGGAAGCGCCCACGCTGAACTCGCGCATTCGCAAGTCATACATTCACAATGACGCCGAAGTATTAAATTAATTGCTATAAAGAAAGATTGATTGCTTGATTGCTTGATTGCCTTGGTTATAGATTGCAGTGATTGGGCCGAAGGTTGATATGCGCTACGAGTACACGCATCTGGGGGATTCGCCATCGGTAATCAAAGACATTGCCAACGATTCGCACCCGATCGCCAAGAAACTGAAAGCGGCCAAGAAGCCCCTGATCATCGTTGGTGTCGATGTGTTAGCGCGTGACGATGGCGCGGGTGTGTTAGCGGCTGTGCAAAACCTCTCGTCAGCCTTACAAGGCAACGTCAGTGACGACGGCTGGCGGGTCATGAACGTCTTGCAGAAGGTGGCTGGCCAAGTAGCTGCCTTGGATGTTGGCTACAAGGCTGGCGTTGAGGACATCCGAACGAATTGCGACTTGAAAGTGTTGTTCTTATTGGGCGCTGACGAATGCGCCGTCACTCGCGAAGATATCCCAAGTGATTGCTTTGTGGTCTATCAAGGTAATAGTAACAGTAACGACTAACTATCCAATATAGATGTAATAATAACCATTAACCACGCCAGGACATCATGGCGATGCTGGCGCTGAAATGGCGGACGCGATCTTGCCGGGCGCCGCTTACACTGAGAAGCAGGCAACCTACGTGAACGCCGAGGGTCGTGCCCAGCAAACGCTTGTCGCCGTCACACCGCCTGGCCAAGCACGTGAAGACTGGAAGATCATTCGCGCCCTCTCTGAAATAGTCGATTGTAAACTACCCTATGATAACTTGGAGCAAATTCGTGGCCGACTCGAAGAAGTCGCGCCGCATCTTACGCGCTACGGGCATGTTGAATCAAACAACTTCGTCCGCGAGGCTGCTGAAATAGCTCAAGTAATACTAAATGCTCGCTCCCCGCTCACAACGCGCAACTCTCAATTTGATTGCCATGTTCTGTCTCCGTTTTACAGGGAATTACAACCAACAATTCACCCTTAGAAATCAAATTGAACAAGTTGGAGGACTTCTACATGACGGACGCGATCAGTAGGGCGAGCCCGACGATGGCAAAATGCGTGCAAGCTGTTAGGAAGCAGGAGAGTCGAGAATGTCAGAATTAATCGCTTGATTTCCTACCAGTAACGTATTAGATGAATTCCGTCTTGGAAACCTGATAGTCGCGATATATGAAATAAGTTTATGCAAAGCAAATGAAACCATTTATTGGCCGTCACCATTGATACAGCTCCAAGCTATTTGGAACGTCGTCCATTTCTAACCATGCACGTACACGAGGCACTTATGTCTCGTGTGCTTCCATCTTATTAGGCGAAAAATCCAAAAATGTAAATAATTTAATAAATATAAATAAACCTATCCTATAGCCACAGAGCCTATAGCAAATTTCTCAAATCGATGTAGGTCATGGTCACTGCATAACATCACAGAAGATCGGAAGAGAGAAGATATGTACCAAGAAGATGCACTTTCATTATTTTCAATTATCATTGTGCAATGGACTTGTAATTCGCATACATATGTACATAGTCATTCATGCATGCCAAGATTCCAGTCCTGTTTTGTTGCTAAGATTCGAATGAAACGCATGCGTATCGATCCACAGCCCCACAGCTGACGACGCGCGAATGTGCGCACAAGTTGAATGTGTGACGCGACCGCGGGTCAGACGGTGAATCACACTGTTATGCATGTGGGTGATTTGTTTAAAACGTTGCAAATGCAATCGACATAAAGGTAAGTTCGATGTCGCTGTCCTATCATTATTAGTTGACCTATATCGACAATAGAGTATCCAATGATGTCAGTCCCGGACTTGGGCTGGAGTTTGACTCATTTGCACAAGAGTTCAACAAATATCGTTCATTTAGCTTTCTATGTGGCGATGCTGTTATCTATGTCATTGATTTACGGACTTAATACACTTTACGCTTTCGCGGCGCCTCCACCTGCCACCTCTGCTCTGACTAAATGCAAAGTACAAATGAGTCATACAATATGCGATGGATGTTTCTTAAGTGTGCATTACTGCATTACATTTGGTTACTTTATTTGCCAACGGCTTGGCTTTACAAGAAACAATACGCGGCGGGCGGCGCTGAAATTGATAATAAGCTGCATTCATTGATCCGCATTTTTTTAGCTTGATTTAGGGTCATTCACGGTTTGTTTTTGCGATTGGATTACGGGATCGAAGTATCGGCGGTCGGCGGCGGTTGTTGCAAGGCCTAAGAGCTAGAGCGTGCGCACGGTCATGTCCGTCCCCAGCTCTACGCCCCATGGCCCACCTGAAATCGTAAAATCCGAAGCATACGGGGTGTTCGATGTTCGACTGCGAAGCAGTTTAAGCGATGCCGATGACGCATGATACGCGTGTAACGTGTATTGCGACTATCGATTTGTTGGTGGTCGGTGGCGGCGCCGCGACGGTCGCTTATTGATCGTCGGTCACGTGGGACGGCGCCGTCGCCGTTGAAAAGATGCTCGCGCGCCTCTCGCCCGCCACCCGCCGCCGCACATATCCCGTGTCCGACCCACCACCAACGTAAGAAAAGATGACTGCCGCCGCCATACGTGCCGTGTCGACGATGATGTTGCTACGTTTCGGTTCAAATTCAAACGTTTCATCAATATTGCGCTAGAAAGGTGTCTGGTTTTGTTTAAAATTCGTGGTGATTTAACGCCAAAGTGAGTGCACAATTAACAATTTGATGATAACTTGGTAAGGGCTTAAATTTTCTTGATGAATTCAATAAGCATAGGGCCGAGGCGTTCGCGTTTGTATGGATGTATTTGTTAGTTAAATCGATCGCAAGTTCACATCGGTTCAGTTCAACTCAGCAATTCGGAGGTGAAGGCATCGGTCAATAGCGCCTTTTGATTTGGGAATATTGCATTTCGAGAATCACAATCACATATGCAAATCCGAACATTTGAATATATCGCAATATTTTATATTTGCAACATTTTTAAGAAAACTTCAATGCGGTTGTCGTGAATGCCGCATTTCAACATGGGTAACACACGCAACGCATGCAAATGTCAGTTTTAAGTAATAAGAACCCAACAAAATCAATACCCGCAATTGACCCGCAAATGCAAACAGAGCTGAACGACTAAGACTGAACCTTCGCAACAAGTTCGACATTCAGTAATTGATTAATTATGATGCAATCAGATTTATGAAGCCCATGCTCAGTATTATGCTTCACTGATGACCGATGAGATTGCACATGGAGGCAGTAACATGAATCATGATGTAGTTCATGTTCGCGATTAATTAACGCTCGTTTCAGTCGTTTCACTTCAAACGGACACATTATTAATTAACTCCTTATTTATATATATACGTGAGGCAAATAGTGCCTGTATCTCGTCACAATCAACTGACAATGTAATTAATTGTTGCCTGAGTCTTCATTAGTATGTATAAGTACGCAAATTTAACAAATAATAAAGGCATTAAATACATAGGTATAAATTTATTGCCTGTTGCCTACATAGTTAAAAAAAACTTATTAAACGAAGAAACTTATTTAAACCAATGAACCCAAAGGTGCACGGCACGCATATAAATACGAAATGCAATGAAAAATTCAAGAGCAAGAGCATGTTTTCGTTACAACCCCCATGCCTTTTTCACCTAATGTCGTAAATATTAGGAAATTTAGTGCGAGCGCAAGCAGCTCCCAACGGGTGCATTTCAGAACTCTATTTGTACTTTCTTCGAAAAAGAGAACAAATAGTCTTCTTAAAGACCCGAACCGAAGAGCGCGCATCTTTTCTATTTTTCCACTACCTTTCCTTCTCTTCTCTTCATATATTATTTCTTCATATAGACGACATGCATTGCATAAAGTACCTACAAGGATGCTCTAACATATTAATATATTCTTGTTGTTCCTGTTCGCTGTTCCTGCACTTGTTCAAGGAGTCAAGGACTTTGAACCAGCAGCCTATTTTAATTTCTAGATCAATCGGAGGCAATTCGGCAATTGGAATAGATATCACCATATAACTAGTGGCAACGTTAAACGGCAAGATGTCGTCTGTTAAAGTGGCGGTTCGCGTCCGCCCCTTTAACAACAGGGAAATCGGACGCGAATGCAAATGCATTATTGAAATGGCAGGAAACACAACAAGTAATATCTCGACTCATTCTTGCCTATTGCCTATCTTGTGCTCAGTGTCATTTGTCTTCTTCTTGTTATGCGCTTTCAGTTATCAGCAATCCCAAAGGACCGCCAGGCTCAAAGGAAGACAAGAAGAACTTCAATTTTGATTATTCCTACTGGTCGCATAACGTGAGTGAGAGACATTTGTTCTTTCTTCTGTTATTGCTGTTGTTGCTGTTACTGTAGGAAGATGATTCGGACTTTTCATCTCAAACCCTAGTCTACAAAGACATCGGCGAGGAAATGCTTGAGCATTCCTTTGAAGGCTATAACGTGTGCATTTTCGCGTACGGACAGACCGGCGCGGGCAAGTCGTACACGATGATGGGCAGACAGGAGGACCAGCAGGAAGGCATCATCCCGCAAATATGCAAAGATCTCTTCAAACGCATTCACGACACCAGCAATGGCGAAATCAAATACTCTGTCGAAGTATCCTACATGGAGATTTATTGCGAACGCGTGCGCGATCTACTCAATCCGAAAAACAAGGGCAATCTACGCGTCAGAGAGCATCCGCTGCTCGGTCCGTACGTCGAGGATCTCAGCAAACTTGCAGTTACCAGCTATGAGGACATTCATGATCTCATCGACGAAGGCAACAAAGCGCGGACGGTGGCGGCGACCAACATGAATGAGACCAGCTCGCGTTCGCATGCGGTCTTCACCATCTTCTTCACACAGCAACGATATGACGAGACGACCGATCTTTGCACGGAGAAAGTATCGAAGATCTCGTTGGTGGATTTGGCTGGTTCGGAACGTGCCGATTCCACCGGTGCAAAGGGCACGCGTTTGAAGGAGGGCGCCAACATTAACAAAAGCTTGACGACGCTCGGCAAAGTCATTTCGGCATTGGCGGAAATCGCATCGAAAAGCAAGAAATCCAAGAAAGCCGACTTTATTCCGTATCGCGACTCAGTGCTCACGTGGTTGTTGCGCGAAAACTTGGGTGGTAACAGCAAGACTGCGATGATCGCCGCCATCTCGCCAGCCGACATCAACTATGACGAGACTCTATCCACACTCAGGTAAATGCCGTGCTATGCAATTATATCAACTATACATAAACAGTATATTAATGAAATGTGGGCACAGATATGCGGATCGCGCCAAGCAGATTGTATGCAAAGCCATTGTCAACGAGGACGCCAACGCGAAACTCATCCGGGAACTCAAGGAGGAGATTCAGAAACTGCGCGAACTATTGAAACAAGAAGGCATCGAAGTGCACGAAGGTCAGTATTGCATATGTCAAGCGGACCGCGTACCGCGTACCGCGTAACCTATCGATCAAAACCCCAGGGGGGAATCCGATTGGCATATTCATTATTTGAATTGAAAAGATGAATTTCGCGTCTGATAAACATAACTGATATTCTGTATTGTGTTGCCTGCTTCGATACGAAACCGCTAGGCCCCGATGGTAAAGTTGTGTATGAAAGAAGGGAGCCGTCGCGTAAGTACACGCACGTGCATTCATCAACATACCTACACGACGCGACACGATTATCAATTTAATCTATGTTATTGTACATGAGCTTCCATTTGCCTACGCGTACGCGGCTTTGGTATGGCTTACTCCATGCCCATGCCATCTTAATATCAATATCAATCAGCTTCGATTTGATGCTGCCTGCATCTTACATTCGCGGATCTATGTTTGTTTGCCTAATTCGTATCTTCATATGTATTTTATTTTAGTTGATTACTTTGTTTTATTGTGAGTAACAAGTATGGCTTTAATCATCATTGAAAGCGAACCGAACTGAATAACAATAAAATGAAAAGCTTTCTGAGCTGAGGCTGTGCAATACTAATATTAATTACGATTTTCTTTTATTTGTGCTTCGTTTATCTTTATGTGATGTGTACTTACTACAGTATTCAAACAATGCTTCGTATAGCGCCACACTGACCAATTCTTCTCCAACTTTGACCATAGGCTCTGAAGAGGTAACACGCAACAACAAGGAGAACAATGAGAACAGCCGCATGCGTACCGCATCGACAACAATTGCCGAAGAGGCAGTCGATCAGTTACAAGCCAGCGAGAAGCTAATTGCCGGTAATTGATTGATTCATGAACGCATCTCATTTCAAATTGATAAATAAATTATTCACCTAACAGAACTGAATGAAACATGGGAGGAGAAACTGAAGCGCACAGAAGCGATTCGCATACAGCGCGAAGCAGTCTTCGCAGAGATGGGTGTTGCGGTGAAGGAGGACGGCATCACCGTCGGCGTCTTCTCGCCGAAGCGCACCCCGCATCTGGTCAACCTCAACGAGGACCCGTCCATGTCCGAATGCCTCATCTACTACATCAAGGACGGTGTGACGCGCGTCGGCTCGGCGGAGGCAAATCTGCCACAAGACGTGCAACTCTCGGGTTCGCACATCAAACCGGAACACTGCACGTTTGAGAACAAGGACGGCGTCATCACGCTCACACCGCTCAACGGTGCCCTCATCTACGTGAATGGCCGCGAGATATGCGAAGCCATTCCGCTGAAGACCGGAAGTCGTGTTATCCTCGGCAAGAATCATGTCTTCCGCTTCAATAATCCGGACGCGCCGCGCGAGAAACGCGAAATGGAGAACAGCATCCCCGCCGAGCCGGTCGATTGGAATTACGCACAAATCGAATTGTTGGAGAAGCAAGGCGTCGACTTGAAGGTCGAAATGGAGAAGCGCCTGCTCAATTTGGAGGAGCAGTATCGCAAGGAGAAGGAGACCGCCGATCAATTGTTTGAAGAGCAACGTAAAGTAAGACACACCATCGGCCAGCCCATCACCATACGCACAGGGGCACTAATCAATTTGTTTCATTTCTCAAGTGCTACGAAGCGCGCATCGATGCGCTGCAGAAGCAAGTGGAGGAGCAAAGCATGACGATGTCCATGTACAGCTCCTATACGCCGGAAGACTTCAACAATGAGGATGACATCTTTGGTAAGTGGCATTTGCATTTAATATTCGCCAACAAACGCAACACTTCTCTCTACTCCGACTCCCATATAAGGCATATAATATCAAATTTTGATCAAGTCAACTGTCATCACAGACAATTAAAGATTGAAAGATTGCTATGGATAATAATGATTAAATAAATATCGGCTGCCACTGAAACAGAACAGACGTTGGTTGCCTTTTCTCAAATTCACAATTCATTCAGAAGTTGATTCAGAAATTAAATCAATAATTATTAAGAAACCTGAGCATAGTACCTACAATGCGCCCCAACATGGTCATTCGGAAGATATTCATCAAATGCCAAGAAATCAAGGAAGATCAAATTAAGCCAGGAGGAGTGGGCCCTCTATATGTCTAATTTTCTATTTTTGTAATTCATTATTGTCATGCATGTCGATTATTAATGTTATCTATGCAATCGCAATCAGATTCGTTCGCAATGTATTAAATAGATGAGATAAATCTTGAAAATCTACAATTGCCTAATTTTATTGAGTGCCCGGTGACCGATCGGCGGTCGGCGGTCGGTATGAAATTGAGTTGAGGTTGCACTTTGCAATTTGCATTCGCACGATACCCGCGGTCGCGTCCTCCGTGAATATTGATGGGGAGCCGCAAATGTTTGCAGTGAACCCTCTGTTTGACGCAGAGTGCAACTGGAGCGAACGCGAGTACGAGCTGGCAGCGACGGCATGGCGCAAATGGAAGCATCATCAGTTCACTTCCTTGCGCGACGACCTCTGGGGCAATGCGATCTTCCTCAAGGAGGCGAACGCCATATCAGTCGAGCTAAAGAAGAAGGTAAGTCCCCAACTCTGAGGACTCGTTGCTTGTTCGCCCTGACTAACGCTCGTTTCTTGCTCACGCACGCATATTAGGTGCAGTTCCAATTCACATTGTTGACTGACACATTGTACTCGCCACTTCCGGTGGACTTGCGCCCGGCGATCGACTACGAAACCGACGAGGATTGCGCCCCGTCGAAGACGGTTGTTGCTGTTGAAGTGCAGGACACGAAGAATGGAGCAACGCATTATTGGTCGCTGGACAAATTAAGGTAGCTCAGTCGTCCTCAATCCCCAATGCACTACAATCTACTTGCACATGAATGTAACAAAACAGCGCTTGGAATCCTATTAATTAAATAATGGTCGATTTCAAGCTCTGTTGCTCTGTAAATACAACATGCAAATATTTAGGTTTGCGTCTGCGAGGAATGTAACGTAACGTAACGTTTAATTGTTTGTTTGTTTGCGGGGATGATGTTAATTGCGTAGACAACGTTTGGAGTTAATGCGTTTGGTGTACAATAGCGATAGCGAGGAGTACAATGTAGCGAAGGCGATGAGTCCGGAAACGCCGTCTCCGTCGGGCGTTGCCGGGGAGGCACCGGCACCAGCACCAGGCCTGCTCAGTTGCCTCTCCAGCCTAATGCCATCGAGGTTGGTGCCACCAACAATTTCAATATCTGACTGAACGTTGAGCTCAATTTGAATGTTGTACGAATGCCGCTTATTTATGCTCTCTCTCTCTCTCTCTCTCTCTTGATTATCTGTATTGGTGGCGACGCGGTGGCACCAAAACGCCCAACCTCATCCCGTCCGCAGCCGTCCACTTGACTTGCATGCATGTGTGTATCTTCAATTGCAGGCAACGCCTGGAGTTGATGCGCGAAATGTATCACAACGAGGCGGAAATGTCGCCAACATCGCCGGATTACAACGTCGAGTCGCTAACTGGTGGCGATCCCTTCTACGATCGCTTCCCGTGGTTCCGGCTAGTCGGCCGCGGCTTCGTCTACCTGAGCAACTTGCTCTATCCGGTGACGCTGATTCACAAAATCGCCATCGTCAGCGAGAAGGGCGACGTGCGTGGCTATCTGCGCGTTGCCGTGCAGGCTGTAATGGACGAAGACAACTCCGACCAAGTCGGCGTGCGACAAAGCGCCCGCATTGCGTTCGAGTCGGCGAAGGGCGCCGTCATGACGATGGAGAAGAATGCGCAGAACCTGGAGGAGAGGATTGTCGAAGGACCCAATGCAATCGATCCAATCAAGTTGGACGAGCTCATCGAATGCGACGCGGACTCGGGCCGCGGCGACAGCTCTGTCTCGTCTGATGTCAAAGAAGAGGAAATTCCCGAACACCTGGCCGTCGGCAAAGAGTTCACCTTCCGCGTTACCGTACTGCAAGCAGTCGGCATTTCCACCGAGTATGCGGATATCTTCTGCCAGTTCAATTTCCTGCATCGTCACGACGAAGCGTTCTCAACGGAACCGGTCAAGAATACCGGCAAGGGCACACCGCTCGGTTTCTACCACGTGCAGAACGTAAATGACGCGCTAACCATGTATTCTATCGTAGTCTATGTTCTCTGTGCATGCCTCTAGATTACGGTGTCCACATCGAAATCGTTCGTGGAGTACATCAAGTCGCAGCCGATAGTATTCGAGGTATTCGGCCACTACCAGCAGCATCCACTGCACAAAGATGCGAAGCTGGAAGGATCGGTGCGCCAGCCGCCGCGCCGCATGCTTCCGCCGTCGATACCCATCTCGCAGCCAGTGCGCTCGTCCAAGTTCGGCGCGTTGCCGTCGCCATGCACGGCGCACATTCACGCCAAAGTGGACGTGCTCGTCTGGTTCGAAATCTGCGAGCTCGCACCGAGCGGCGAATACGTGCCGGTGGTGGTGGAGCATAGCGACGATCTTCCATGTCGCGGCCTCTTCTTGCTGCATCAGGGCATTCAGCGGCGCATTCGCATCACGATCGTGCACGACCAAGCCGCGGAGATCAGGTGGCGTGACGTGCGCGAGCTCGTGGTGGGACGCATTCGCAACAGTCCCGAATCCGAGGACGATGAAGACAATGACAATTCAGTGCTGTCATTGGGACTGTTCCCGGGCGAGTATCTGGAGATTCCCGGCGACGACCGCACCATGTTCCGATTTGAGGCGGCTTGGGACAGCTCCTTGCATAATTCGCCCTTGCTGAATCGCGTTTCGGCGCAAGGCGAGCAGATATTCATGACGATATCTGCCTATTTGGAGGTATGTGTCGTCTATAGTAGTCTAGTAGTCTGTCTGTCTGTCAGTCTAACACTTGTCTGTAGTTGGAAAATTGCGGACGCCCTGCCATCATTACCAAGGACCTCAGCATGGTGATTTACGGAAGAGATGCACGCACCGGGCCGCGCTCATTGAAGCACTTGTTCTCCGGCAACTATCGCAACGCTGAGGCGAATCGCTTGTCGGGAGTGTACGAGCTGTTGTTGCGGCGCGCCAGTGAAGCAGGTAGTCCAGGTAGTTTCCTCCTCCCATCACTCGATCACTTGGTCACTTGCTTCCACTCCACTCTAAGCAGCTGTATGCATCGCATCGCATAGTGTTGCCGTGTTACAGTGTTACCATTTGTGCAGGTGTTCAGAGACGTCAGCGGCGTGTGCTGGACACGAGCTCGACGTATGTCCGCGGCGAAGAGAACCTGCACGGTTGGCGGCCCCGAGGCGATTCGTTGATTTTCGATCATCAATGGGAGCTGGAGAAGTTGACGCGTCTCGAGGAAGTGGAGCGTGTTCGACATACCCTCTTCTTGCGTGAGCGCCTTGGTCTTGATCGCATTGGCAGCATCAACAAGCTGCAGCTCGAATACACGAAGAGCGAGAAGGAAGTGTGCAACATGGTCGCAAAGAACAACAACATGAATATTACACGTAGGTTGCTTTCGTTGCCCTGACGTCTGCTTGGCTTGTTGCAATGTGCTTGTTTGTTGCAGCTGCTTTGGAAGTCTATGAGTACACGGACAAGGAGCGCGACCTGCTTCACAAGTGCGTGCGCCTGATCCAGGGACGCACACGCGACAACTCGAATAACGTGAGCAGTGCGGACGTAGTCAGTCCTTCGGAAGAAATGTCCGAAATGTCGGCAAGTATGATGTCATCCGGTTGTCTGGACCTGTGTTCGCCGGAGCGCGCTGCGTTGCCCGGCGAATGCGCGCCTTTCCCGCCCGTGCCGTCATCGCCGCCGGGACCACGCAATCCGGAGCTGGTGCTCTATGTGCCAGACATGGAAGAGATACGGATATCGCCGGTCGTTGCGCGCAAAGGCTATCTGAATGTTTTGGAGCACAAGACGCATGGATGGAAGAAGCGCTGGGTCGCCGTGCGACGTCCCTATGTGTTTATCTTCCGCGATGAGAAGGATCCCGTCGAACGGGCGCTTATCAATTTGGGCACCGCCCAGGTGGAATACTCCGAAGATCAGTCGGCAATGGTGCGACTGCCGAACACGTTCAGCGTGGTCAGCAAGCATCGCGGCTACCTGTTGCAGACGCTGCACGAGAAGGAGGTGCACGATTGGCTGTATGCAATCAATCCGTTGCTGGCGGGCCAGATCCGATCGAAGTCGGCGCGTCGCAATCCACCAAACGGCTTGGTTGGTAACGGCGACGGGAACAGCGACAGCGATGCCCAGGCGCATGCGAACACAGCGCTGACGAGCAAATGAGATTTGCTCAATATGGAAACTGTACTTGTCTACTAAAAACCTTAACTAAACCAATGAAAGACCCTAACCGCTAGCCTAAATGTTTCTCTAGTCATGTACTTACCATTACCATTAACCATTTAGATTTTACATATTTCGTTTCATGCAGCGTCATTGCGTGCGTGCGACCGTGCGCTCAAGTACAGGTTTCATATGGGAAAGCGAAAGAAGATGATAAAGTTGATTTATTTTGTTGCCTAGTTTTATATATTTTACTGCAACATTCATTTAACGTAGGTTGAAAGTGAGAAGTAATGAAGTAATACGCTTTTAGCAAACCGCATTGGCAACTAAGCAAACAGCAACTAATCGGAATTGCGCATATTACATATTTTATTACATTCTATTTGATCCAAGCTACCAAGCTACCCTATGCCGCCTCTGCGTAATTGCGTATGAGACATTGACAAGAAAGGAAATGAAACATTACAAAATAATATCGATCTCAGTGTGTTATAACATAGGAATTACTCACATAACATAAATTAATATCTTAAACATATTCGTAAGGGCCTCAATGAACAAACACTAATCTATATTCTATTATAGAACCGCTCGCTGCAATTAAGTGATTGCAATGCTTTCAAATTGACCTTGCAGTAACCAGTCACCAGTAATGCATAATTTCTATGGAGCTTAGTTATGACGAATGTGTATGTGGACTGAAAGGGCGACATACACTCACGCACACACAATCTCTACACACCGCGCGCAAACCCGAAAACGCAAATTATAAGTGTAATGTACAGGGTTTTCATTTACACGAATCAATCACTTGCATTCGCGCTTCAGTCTTTTCCTTGTTTTTGTGTATATAGATAATTCGAATTGAATTTGCTATTTGCTTATCGAAAATCAGAGCCAAGACCAAGAGCGGCTGGCGTCAGTAAACTTTGCATTTACTTCGAACGACCAAGCCAGAAGACTCCTTGGCCTCGCAATCGCGATTTTCCATTTGTTTACATTAAGATTGTAAGGACTGTGCACCAAAAAAGAAGAAAATGATAAGGCATTTTGTTGTGATTTACGATTTACCATATTTTTCTATTCACGAATGGTCAGTTGATTGCGTTACACCAGTTATGTACACTTATCCTTAACACATGCACATGAGAAACGTAATGCTAACGTCTGACAGTAACGTAGGAAAGAACGCAAATCATACATGCAAAAGAGAAGAACTCAGCTAGCTACACAAATTATTATTACTACATTCCAAACTATCTCTCTATCTATATTCTCTGCATAAATAATAACAATAATAATGTAATGCTAAAACGCTTTTACTATGATGTAAGCTGGTTGCTCCAGTGGTTTCAGGGAACGTCAGATGCATGCAAATCTAATCGAAACGCTTTCCGCTCAAAGGACCACAGCGGCACAGCGCAAACGTTCTTTTGCGTTTGCATCTATGGTCCCTATGGCCATCCTGGAATAGTCTGCACTTGCAACAACGTTAAATTAAAAAGAAAAAATATGAATGTATAATATTGACGTAGCCGTATTTAAAGAGATCTAAATATAAGGGAAACAGATTTTAACTAGATTATACAGCAGACATGCGTCGTGAAAAATGAAGTGGAGACGATAAAAAATGATATTATAGGTGAAGAATTATTAATTATGTAAGATGTATAATTAATGTACTAGTAAAATTATTATTAATATTGGCAAGTTATTTATTGTCCTTGCAAACAAGTCCCGAAAAACCGATGCAACGATACAGTTTCGATCCAGTCAACTAACGTCACACGCACACCAAATGCAATGCAAACAAGTGACTCATGCAGCTCATATGCTATCCCACCATTTTTCCAAATGAGAATAAAGTAGTATAAAGGTATAAATAACTATTAATTCGTTTCAGGATGGAGTCCTTTAAGCGTTTTGATGAAAAATATCTCGCTGTCATTCACGCCATTCAGGATAATTTTGCGCAGAATTTAAATCGGGTAAGAATGATATTCTATCCGAGATTCAATCAGAATTTAATAAACCTAACCACATTTTCTTGTATTGCGCGATGCCGCCAGCAAATTCATAATGATGTCGCGCGTACTAGGAGCGATCGGTCCTCTCCGTTGCAATTTAATGACGTTGGTTTCAACAATGAGAGAACCAATTTGTAAGCTAAGTCGCCGAATGCCCATCGCACATGCACATTGCTCATTCTTTCTTCCTCCTTTACATAGCCTACTTAGCAACATCAAAATGATGTCGCCGGTTGAATTGCATGCGCCAGAAATCGGCGTTGATCTTTTGAACGAGTCCATCCGGTGCGCGTTCGAAGCGCGCGATGTGCGCATCGACGCCGATTACTGCTCGATCACACAGGGTATGTTCAATTTGCGCGTCACGCAGCACGGCAAATTGAACTTCGTCCTGAAGGGAGTGCGCCTCAGCGGTCTCATAGGAATGTTCACTCGCGAAGATTCCTTTATGCCCGTCAACTATGACATCAAGTACGACATGAAAGAAATTGATACAAAGACCACGAGCTATACGCCGACTGGACAGCCTTGCGAGCATAACTGCTTCAACGTGAAGCACAACGTGGACCATTGCGTCTCCACTGACATCAACAGCACGTTGCTGTCTTTGATTTGGGTCGACGTGCAGAAAGCGGTCGACACGTATCTGCAACGCTTGATTGCCGGCAACGTGGTGGAGTACTCGTTCAGTGAGTTGTTCTTGGATGAGCCGGATGAATACAAGTAGCGTACAAGCCCCAATTGGTTGTGAATGCCAACCAATTGACAGATGAAATCTTTGTTGCAATTAGGTTTTATGAGGGTGACCGTGTTAGCATGTCGAACGAGACGGTTGATGATAAGTTGCGCGAGTTTAAGATCGAGTTCACCACTGGCGCGCTTCTCGCCAGCTCGCAACCGGCGCTTTGCGTCAGCTTCACGGTAGGCAACGAGGTGTACAACCTTACCACCACCTCGTGCCGATTGGATCGCTTGGACACTTTGGTGCGGATCACGGACGCCAGCTTCTACGAGGACGAGGACCAGAAGACGTTCTATGCTTATGTGGCTTTGAGCGAGTTTGAGGTATGCAATTTCCTCCTCCTTGTCTTATTTGCCATTAGCTATTTCATACTAATAGTATGTTCGCTATACCTATAGTTTGTGTTGGACAATTGCGTCATCAGCTCGCCCCATAAGGAAGACATCAAGGGGTCAATCAGGTTGTCGCCAGACCGCAACAAGTTCTTCCTCAAATTACAGTCTTCCAAGAAAACACCCGAACGCCATTGCCGTGCATTTTTGGATGTGATTAGCCTGGAGTGAGTTGACACCAGACGCAACTTGGTTATCAATCTCATCTTTGATTTTCTTGACACATTTGCAGTGGCGTTTTCGTCGCCGAGAAGAACCTCAATGATCATGACAATCATGCCTTCACCTATGTGATTGAAAAATTGCTGCCTTATATGTTGGGCTATGTGCGCTTCCACACTAATGTGATTTTGCAGAAATATGTGAAGAGATTCAACGAACATTGCTATGAGCTGTATTAAATACAGCCATTACGTGTATTTTTATTATTTTGTGGTTTAGACGTAAGGCACGGTACGCTCTTGAAATTTGAAGTTTGTTATTGTTTGATTTGTTAATGGCAATTAATGTTATGTAATAGGTAGTTTGTTAAAATTGAAACTCGTTTGGTGATTCCCAATTGCAAATGGCTTTGTTTAACGTCCTATCTACATCAAGTTGCTAAGTTGCTTCACGATTTTCTAAATTTGTATTGCTCATAAATTAAGTACTGATTATTCTGATCCGGTGCTACTTATTTTCGCCATAGGAAAACAGGTTTGTCCGTGTCCAAGTCGATTAAAGTTTCATGACGAACAATTCATTTAGTTTACTTATTTCAATTCAATTTTGGACGCAATCACACGGCAATTAGCTGATTTAATGAAATTCAACATGTTTTTGTGTCTATGCGATTAATCCGGATATTTCCATGAACTTTTTCATTGATAACCCGACCTGATTGCCCTCTTCGCCCCGCACTGCTGCGCTCCGTCAACATCCAATGTTGACTGTATAATCTACATTATTTGTTTATAATTATTATGACCATTACGCTTAGTATTTGCTCAAATATGTGATGTGATTCCTAAAATACGCGCTCCGCGCATCGCTTCGGAATTGGGAAACTCAAGGTCCCCAAGATTTGATTTACAAATTAGCTGTAAGTACCAGTACCGCCAGTACCCCACTTTGGAGAAAAACATTATCAAACGATTTGAGATGTATAAATAGCAAAGCTTTTCGCTCTTCTAAGCAACCACAAATCCAAATCGCCGCCAAGATGAAATCGTTAACATTAGTTGTGCTTCTTGCAGTGATTGCATTTGCCTGTAAGTTACCTTATATCTAATTCGCATTGTTGCATGGCAGGCAAAATGTTAAAATCGTGTATTATGTCATGTTAAGGGGCTCAGGAATGCCAAACTGGCCAGAATAAAGTCGCCGATGATGGCTGCAACAATTGCGTGTGTGCCAACGGCGTGTGGGCCTGCACGCAGAGATTCTGCGTGAACCGCAACAAACGCCAGGCCGACACCGAGACCTGCGCCGATAACGACACCAAGCAGCAAGATTGCAATACCTGCAAATGCGTAAGCGGCAAATGGGCCTGCACCAGGAGAGCTTGTCCGCCAGGTCCACGCACCAGGCGCAGCACACCCGATAACTGCACGCCCGGCGAACGCTTCAAGGATGATTGCAACATGTGCACATGTGGCCCTGATGGCCGCCACGCCGCATGCACTCTTAGCATTTGCCCACCATCCTCTTAATTACTATTACTTTTATATTTACGCTTGACCTTTGTTTAAGATAGAAACCGCAAACCGATAAATAAATACTGCATTATACCTACTTATAAATTGAACGTATTGAACGTATTAATTAAGGACTTAGTGTCGAGATGATGCTCTGAGATGATGACTTGGCCACCATATTAGCTAATTTATTAACAGTTGAATACGAACTACTTACCAAGAGTCAGCATCTCTGCTACAACCACCAACTATTCGTCTATTGCTATTCACCGCTGCGACTGCACAGGACCATCTTAACTTTCACCCTTTAGCCTTTTTAGCACCTATTCACCCCGCGCACGCGAGTATAACTTGTGCACGGTGCACGTTCCGCGCTCTTTTGTCATTGGTGCGGTGCAGCTTTGCGCAAGCGCACAGTGACCTATTTCAACTTGAAACAAACTTAAAATACTGCATCAAGGCAATAATCCACCCTAAAAACAATTCGCGATTTCGTTTAAGGATTCTCCATCTGTTAGTCATCAATGAAACACTTCTAAAATATGTGCTTTTTTGAGTTGATTGAAAGAAAAACCAGATCAAATGACGATCAAATTTACAAGTACACAATAAACACTAACTTAATTTAAAGGAAAAGCTGGAACAGAAGTGATTTGAAATTTGAATTTCATATTTTAAATTAGTTCCATAGCAGCCACAGAGGTCGCCACGCGACATTTCATATTCAGAAAGTCGTGTGGTGCCCAAACTATTTTCGTATTGAGTTAACCTCAAAGCTGATTGCTCGTTGCTGCTTCTTCGCTTTCGCTTGTACGGGTTTGTGTACGGGTCTACGGGACAACCAAACCACAAACGGAACGAGGAGCTCGCGAGTCTTTCTTTTCGCTTTCGCTGCGTCGTGCGTCCCAGTGCGTCCGTCGTCCATCGTCCATCGTCCTTGGTCCATTACCATGCCGTGCCGTAGACGTAGAGTAGCGCAGCATGGATTCGCCGACTCCGAAATGAGAGTGTAATGTCGAAGGGGACTATGGACAATGAGCAATCCAACAAACAAAAGTTCATCAACAAAATCGACTACAGTGAGATAGCAAGGAAGGAGTTCGTCGGCGAGGGCAGTTTCGGCAAGGTGTACTTGGGCGAGTGGCGGCAGCGAACTGTCGCCATCAAGTACTACTCGACGGCGGAGGAGCGCAAAGCGTTCACCATTGAAGTGCGCCAGTTATCGCGAGTCAGCCATGATAACATCATCCAATTGTATGGTGCATGCACTGAGGAGCCCCATTTCTGTCTTGTCATGGAGTATGCCGAGGGTGGCTCTTTATTCTACATCCTACACAGTGCTAGGAATATCAAATATAACTTAGGACATGCTTTGTCATGGGTGTATCAATGTGCCAAAGTGAGCGGCATGTTCAGCATTATTTGCTAACATACAACTGTCTTTTGTCTGTTCAGGGGGTTGATTATCTGCACAAGATGAAGCCAAAGCCTTTGATTCACAGGGACCTAAAGCCGCCCAACTTGCTGTTGGTTGACAGTGGGGTTCAATTGAAAATTTGTGATTTTGGCACAGCTGTTGATAAGGCAACGTATATGACCAATCAGAAGGGCTCTGCTGCATGGATGGCTCCTGAAGTGTTCTCGACCAACAATTATACCGAGAAATGCGATGTGTACAGTTGGGGCATTATATTCTGGGAGGTTCTCACGCGGAAAAAGCCATTCTACAAGGGCTTGAATGCACTGCAGATCATGTGGTCAGTCTACAAGGGCAATAGGCCGCCCCTGATCGAGGAATGTCCTGCTGTCATTGAGAATCTTATTGTTAGCTGCTGGGATGGCAATCCTGCGAATAGACCAGACATGTCTGAAGTATTGCTTGTTCTTGTTGCTGGCTAGCGCTGGCACTGGCGGCAGAATAAAATTACTTTTGATTTTGAATGCAGATCGTGAATTTAATGGAGAAACTAGTCTCACTCTTTCCTGACTGCAATCAACCGGTGATTCGGCTGAGTGAAGACATCGAAGATTTCGATGAGACGCATGATGCTGATTTCGACGACGAAGAGGAGAACGACGTGGCTAACGACACTGAATTGTTTTACTCGAATGGCGATGTGTGTGACACAATGCAGGGCAGCCAGGTGGTGGTGGTGGAACCGATGGGAATGACAACGCCATTGCCATTGCCATTGCCCAGCTTGCCACAACCAACGCCGGAAATGGCGACGCAGCTGGAAGTGCAAGTGGACGATCCTGTAAGTTTCCGCATTTGCATTTGCATTGTTAACCCCTCCTTGCACATGTGACATTTGCTTCTGTAGAATTGTTGGAGTTCGCCTCTGGACGAGTACGACGAAGATATGGAGCTCGAAATGCGTCCCGGCTTCGATAAAATGATACGCAAAAACAGTAAGTAGTCCACTGTCTCTTTCTCCGTGCGAGGAGGAGGTCCTTCTCTTTCCAGAGCACGAACTAGATAGAGGTGCACTTGGGAAACTCGCGCTCTCGGCTATTTTGAACACAGCGCACGGCACACGCTTAGGTATTTTGGTTGTTGCTTGAGGCCGTTGGCTCGAATGAGTCATGCGGGCGGACGGGCGGCTGCTTCTCATTTGCAATTGTTAGAAACAGACAGATGCGATCGCGATCACACGAACTAAAAATAATTGAAGATACATGCGGATGCAATGTCTGCCGGAATTCTTAATTGTTTAATTGGATGACGATCAACTGCGCTGTACTGTGATGCGTCTGCATGAATCATGTGTGCTCTAATTTAATTTTTGGGTCAAGTTCAATTTGGATCAAAGAGTAAGAAGCGAGGCACGGCACCATTTGTTATTTCGCAAAAGCACAAATTGTTATTATTTGAGTCGAGTTGAGTTGAGCGTAAGTGTTGTGCTGTCGTGCCGTGCGGATGTGTGCGAGCGAGCACACGAACACAGCTTTGAGCTTTGGCTGTGGAGTGAGTGTAGCTGTAGTTGGGGAAGCGCTGTAGTTGAGTGCCTGACTCATTCTGGTTCTAAATTTACCCAGCGGGCCATTTGTTTGGACGGACGGACGGGCGGTACGCGTACGGCGTACGCGCTGTTTATTACTGCTGCTGCTGCTGCTGCCTTCTTCGCTTGTGCCTCGTGCCTCGCGCCGCGCTTCCGAACAACAAACAAATCAATCTGCATTCTTCCATCACTATGTATAAGGGTTTAGTACACTGTCCAATCGCGGGTGTCTTTACCACGCACGAAACACACCGCAGTTGGATCATTTACAAAGAAACAAAGACTGAGAAAGGTATTTCAGGCAGGCTGCAGACGCTGCCACACTGCAGTGACTCGAATCCATCATTCATTCATTCGTTGCGTTCTTCCTGCATTCCAGGTACCAGTAGCGGTACGAGTATTGTGCAAGCTGGATGCACCACACCGACCAGCACGGACAAATCCGATCCCGACTTGGACAACATCTACATGCTGTTGGACAAAGAGCTCCGTCCGGGCACGCCTGATCTAAGCGATCCGCGGAGCGTCGCTCTCTTCGAAGAACACAAGAAGATTGCACAAGAGTATCTCAAAGTAAGTACCAAGTAGAGACAAGTAGGCAGGCGCCATGCTCAGCGCAAGAGCGTTTCTCTTTGAAGGTGCAAACCGAAATAGTATATGAATCAAAAAAGTGCGAGCGCCTCAAAGAAGAGCAAAGTGTCGAGAAGCAAATGCAGCGCAAGAACATTCAAAACTTGCAAAGCGAAAAGGAATCCCTCATCCTGCTACGGGAGCATCTCATACAACAGAAAGAAGCGCTCTGCCATGGAACTCCTAGTCGCAATGACGAATGGCATCTTGTGTCCCGGCACGATGAAGAACTCTAGTTTTATCAATACTTATAATACCTATCTATCTATATTTTGATTATAATAATTATTATGTGATGAAGCAACTGTTCCATTATTTGAATAAAATGATAAATAACTGACGCATTCTATCACATTCATTGTGTCAAACTATTTCCGTCATTTCCATCATGAAAGCATCGAAACTAGTATTCGAAGCCGACTTCTGCCCATCTATCGGAAACATTTTGATGGCGTTGTATGTATTATTCGAAATGATCGTGCGAAGAATCAACAAATATTATCACGGCCCAATTCCCGCCAGTCTCATTTCGACGACCTTCTGCTTGTGCTTTGGCACGCTGCTTTACTACTGTGAGTTACTCGGTGAAGATTATCAAGGCATATCGTACATACCACCTCAAGACATTCTAGCATTCTTCATGCCAATCTATGCGACATCGGTGATTTACCAAATGGATTTCTTCCTCTATACGAAAGCATTGCAGCACGTGTGCTTCATTTGCGTCGTTGTGCTTATGGCGTCTTCGAGTGTCATTTGCGTATTGATCATCTATGTGTTGCATACTGATTGGGTAGTGTTGGAAGCGATTCTGGCCACCCTAACTATCCTACCCGTGCAGCCGGTGCAGGTGATTGTGCTGTTTCGTGCGCTCGCAAAGTACAAGAATATTGCAACCATCTTGGAGGCTGAATCAGTTGGCACGTTCCTACCGATCTATATCTTCTTTCAATATTTCCGAGCGATCAATTCGCACCATATCAGCGCATGGTTCCATCACTTAATATTCCTCAGTCGACATGTCCTGGGTGGCCTCGTCGTCGGCGGCATTATTGGCAAAATGACGGTGTCCTTGTTGAGCATCCTTTACAACGAGTCGCTAGGCGCATTGTGCTTCCTGCTCGGAATGATCTTCCTCACGTATTACTTATGCGAATACTTCATATTCGTGTCGGGCAATTTGGCGATCGTCTTCATGGCCTCCTATATAGTCGTGGATCGACACAAGTTCTCCGCGCAAGTGGACGAAAACATTTTGCAATTCCTGCAATCACTGCAGATTATTGTCGAAGTGAGCGCGCTGTGCTTTTATATCACCGAGAGCGTGCCGCATTTTCTGACGTATTTCACGCCGACGGAAATCTATTCGTCTCTAATCCTCTTCTTCAGCGTTACGTTTGTCCGATCGGCAGTGTTTATATTATTTGTATATTTCTTGAAGAATAATCAGATGGATATTGATTACGATATACGCACTGGTTTGGTATTGGGCTTAAGTGGTCTGAAGGGATCGTTCAATTTGTTAATGGCGTTCATTCTGCTTGTTGATCCGCATACGTTTGCATTGGGGCGCCAACTTGTAACCGAAATATTGTTCATTTATTTATTTACGCTGGTTTCGAATGGGACTCCAATGTGCTTGATATTGCGTTTAACCGGCCTCACTGGATTGTCAGCAGTGCGACGCACTAATATGGATTATTGCATGAAATACATCATGGAAGCACGAAGTTGCATTTTTAAAATTTTAAAGACATTCAAGTAGGTTTTTTTTATTCTTTCCTTCTTTTGCTACACTTTGACGTATAGATATCTTTCGGATACAAACTGGGAGACTGTTCGCACTGCAACGGCAATTGAACACCCTTACAAGGACAGAATTGCACTTGGACATAGGGAAATCGAGGAGAAAGAAAGCGACAACTTGTTTCGAGCCAATTCGGCAATTTGTCCAGATTGTCTCAAAGAAATTCCATACGATATGACCGATAATGAAATTGAAGAACTTTGCGTGTAAGTTGTGTTTTTATTTTCATGCATATGCCTATAATACATACACCTTGCCATCATGTCCCATTCAGAGAAGCAAAGAGTAAAATTCTAAAAGCTAAGAAAATGTCGGTCATCAGGCAATTTGAAACAGGCGCTATAAATAAGAACTGTGTTCAAGTGCTTCTTCACAACATTGACATGATGCTAGATACTAAAGTGTCTCATTCAAAACTAGACGTTGACTTGTATTTGATCCCAAATGTAACGCTCATTTGCTCATAACTATTACTATTTGCCCCTACTAATGGGTATGTTTCAGGTATGCCTAACGTCCATTCGCGATTTTTTAGTCAAACGCATTAGCCGAGGCAAGCATTTACCGCCAATTGCTTCTTTTCGCCGCTTTTGCTTCTTCCTCACGCATCACAATACTTACGATTACACAATATTGGCGATTGTTGCGATTTATCTCGCATCTGTAGCCTACTCTTACGCCAACAACATACCAATGAACAATTATCAATTGCTAGGTCACATCTTAGGATTTGGAATTTTTGCGACCGATTTGCTTTTGAGAATATGCGCGTTGCGCAAGTTAAATAATCTATGCAATGAAATAAGCTTAATCTGTGGTTTAATTATTGGCACCCTTGAAGGATCACTTATGATTGCCATTTGGCAAACGGTATCGGGGACGGGATCAATCTACAGCGATTTGGCGTTCGCACTTCGAACAGTCTCCTTAATGCGTATCTTTCAGTTGCTTAACTTGGCCGAATCCTTTTATCCCCACATTGTTCACATTCTTGATCGGAAAATTGACATGAAAATAACATTCGGCTTTGATTTGGCCGCCGCATTGGAATGTTGCTGCAATGAAATAATTGAAACACTTGGTCAAACTGTTGAAATTAAACTAATTCGGGACATTTACGGCCGTGACTTGAAAAGGGAGAGGAATATGCTAGTCATTGAGTTGCAACGTATTCAAAAGTATCGTCCTTGGATTGCGATCACAATGAAGACCAAACAAGTGATACGAACGACTTTAAATGCGATGATCGATCGCCTGAACGAGCTGAAAAATTCTGGCTACGTTGATAACATTGAATTTAATTATCTTGAAAAGGAAATAGACGAAAGGATTAAAGTCCTTCGGTCGATAAGAATCATTCGACCCTCACCCCCCAACGTTATCTTTCATGATATACCGTGGTTAATTGGTAACAAGCAGGTAGCGGACTTTTTGTACGAAAAAACCGATACGAGGTACTATGATATTGGGGATATTGTCATTCGGGAGGGACAAATTTCGCCAGGTATTTTCGTAGTCCTTACAGGCGTTTTGAAGTTGCGCTTCAAACCGAAGCCAGCAAATATGGAGAATTTGCAGAATTGGGGTGCTGTTCCAATCGTTGATTATCTATCAACGCTTGATTTTGAGACAGCATTTGACGATGATATTATGTCGGGGAGTACATTTGGAGAAAAGTGCTTCCTAACACGTAGGAAGTACGATTGTTCGATTGTAGCTGATTCGCCTACGCAAGCATACTTATTACCGCACGAAATACTAGTGGATGCTCTCCAAATGTGTTGCAATCCAGTCGTAGGGTAAGTAGGACACGGAAACTTGAAGCTAATTCTAAAGATATTATTATTAAATGTATTGTAGGCTTGAAGCAAAAATGTGGAAATGTGCATGCATCACGCTTGCTGTTGCCATTATGGCAGAAGTTCCCATTTATCAAACACTAACGCAACAAGAAATCAAATTTAAATTGGATCGCGCATTTGTCCCGAATTTGAAATGCTACAAGGTGTTTGTCATTACTGAATTAATGGACGATGTCTTATTAATTGAAGGTATCGCAATGGATTACAGCACTAATGATATTTTCTATGCGCCAATGGCTGTACCTAGGTATGCATGCGGCTAACGGCCAAGTCGAGTTGAGTTGTGTGTGATTCTTGCAGGAATGTCCAGAAGTTGTTCGTCTCCAAGAGCAGTTACTTGGAGATCGAGCAAGCAATGGACACTAAGCTGTTGGTCATACCAGTGCCAGACGTGCGGGATATTGAAGTAATGATGGGCGAAGAAGAACAAGCCGATTTGGTATCGTATACCACATCGAAATGCATTTTGCACGATACGCGCGAGTTAGCTGATAAGAAACCAAGGGCAAGACGCAGGATCGCCAACGAAGCTGTGCTACTAACATCGGCTTCCGTAAGGAGCACTATAAATGAGCATTCAAATACATATGTTTTTATCTATGTTTAGGCAACGCATTATGAAGAGCGATCAATTGATCTAACAATCATTAATTTGGATGCAGAGACCAGTCCCAATCCTAGTCCTAGTCAGTAACGGTGCTATATATTTATTTACATTTTAGCTACATCATAGAAAATTATGTATGCATATGTACCTAATATATACCTATCACCTATCACGTATCACGTTTGTGTTATCTTTTGTGGGATTGTCGATTGTGGACAGTGCTAAACAATCAATTGATGCCGTACACGTCGCCGCCCTTCCGATGGTCCGCGTTTGCAAATATATTTTCGCCTTTCCGTATCAGCGCACACACGACAGAGTAGCTCGTCAGCCGCGTGGTGTTGTGGCCGAAGCGCTCCTCCAGGCCGGTGACGATCTGCTGCAATGTGCCATACTCGTAGCCCAGCGTCATTGGGAAGACTTGATGGTGGATGCGCGGGGCATCCACTGCTTCCTTGATATTCTGATCGAACCACAGCAGGCGTGCGATGACTTGGGCGACCCCAGTCGTGATCTGCGTGCCGCCGGATGCACCGATGACAAGGATCACGTCTCCTTTGTGGTCGACCAGAATCGATGGGCTCATTGAAGAGAGCGGTCGCTTGCCGGGTGCGATCGCGTTGTTCGGACTTCCGGGAAGGCCAAAATAGTTAATGACTCCTGGAGTGGAGAAATCGTCCATAACACAGTTGAATGTGATGCCTGTCTTCTCGGACACTACTTCCGATCCGAAGCTAGACGAACAATCAAAAGGCAATCAAACGGCACTTATCCTAAATGGGATGGGTTGGACTCACTATAAATTAACGGTACTAGTAACCGAGACAGCGTCTCCCTCTTCTGACAATACTGATATATGTGCGGTGCCGTTTTGTCCTGTCGAATCGTAGAACACAGCCCCGTAGTGATTTGGGTTCGAGTGGGTTTTATCGTCATCAATTGCTTTGCGCGTCTGTTCCGCATAGTCGGGTGAAGCGAGGTTCGTCAATAACTGCAAACAAATCGCATTCAATCACATTCAATCGTTCAAATATCATCATCATCATTACCTTATCAATCTTTACAAAATCGGTGTCTCCCAATTCGGTTCTCCTAGCGTACGCGTGCTTGAATGCTTCAATCATCCGATGATAAGTTAAGACCGTGTTGCTAATGCCATCAATGCTCTTCTTGGTAAAGCCGTAACCATCCAAAATCTTTAAAATGTACGCTAACAATATGCCGGAACCCGGCAATGGCGCCGAATATAGTTGCTCGCCTTTGCTCAACCCGATTGTCACCGGTGTCTGCCACTTTGCCTCATAGTTGCGCAAATCTTCCGCGGTTATTATGGAGCCCGCTTTTCGCAGATCATCCATTATTAGCGTAGACAATCCGCCCGTGTAAAAATCGTCAGCACCAAACTCAGCGATAGTGCGCAAAGTGCGGCACAATTGACTCGGGTAGACTAAATCGCCAACTTTTTTCATATTTCCATTGCTATTAAAAAACCATTCCCTGTAATTTCGCATTGGTAATAATTAGTGGTGTGCGTGTGGTTGTTGAATCGTTCAGTTTGCTTGCTTGTACACGCCGGCGGCTAAGCTTCTGGAGCCAGACATGTTCATGGCTTTTTGCTGAGCGATGCTTATTCGGTAGCCAGTGTCACAGAGTGCAATGGTAGGTAAGATGAGCTCTTTCCATGGCAGTCTGCCGAATTTCTGGTGTGCCGCCCAATATCCTTTCAGCTCGCCCGGGACGCCAATGGACAAACCACCTGCAATGCGTCTTTTATGGATATGCAAGGCCACTGAGGACACTGTCCCTTTGGCGCAGCGGATAGCGCGTTGGACTTCTAATCCAAAGGTCGTGGGTTCGATCCCCACAAGGGATGAAAAGGGTCTCACATTTTTACTCACCTTTCTTTGCGGCATCGTGATTCTCTGCGAACATAGCCGAAGTGGCTAATTTGGGGGCGGTTTCCCTTGCGTTCAGGCTGTATGCTTTGCCTTCGGACTTCTTATAGATCGTCATCAGAAAACCGCCGCCAATTCCCATACTTTGCATGTTCACCAATCCATTGCAAAATAGCGCTGCAATGGTTGCATCCACAGCAGAACCATTTCGCAATAAAATCTGCCTGAAACGAAGATTATCGTTTAGATTTCAAATGAAATGAATAAACCGCGCGACGCGACGGTCATGAGCATGAGCGCAGCGACTAAAGCGCAGACTCAACACACTTGCCACAACCTACGCACGCAAACAACTTATAATGCATAACAGCAAATTTCTAGACGCAATATAGCAATATTAATAATGCCAAGCAACTTAATAGTAGAATCAATAAAATGTTATCTCTATAAATTATAATTATACATATGTAGGTATACATTATACTATAGCTTGTTGACGGCACCTTTTAATTAGATATTCATAAAATATTCACTACAATGTTACAAATTCGAATAATATTCTAGAAAAGCACTTCCATTACCAGATTTACAGAATGTTGACCTTTCATTCTATTTTTGTAATAAGTATGTATACCTAATACCTATACTATACTATAAGACGCTATGTAGTTTGTAAGGTTCCTACTCTGTATTTAAATTTATGTCCCTAACTTGAACTAAACTGAAGCTAATTAAACAGCTCCTAAAACTTAAGGATTATAAAAATTATTAAAAACATTTTTCATATGAATTTTGCTTATGCTTGTCGTTTCTATTTTCGACAATAACGATAAGGCACGCCAACCTTATCAGGCACTGTGGCACATACTTCGCCTCGCCTTTTGATATTTGTTTATGTTTTGAAAATTTCAAGTTGTTGATAAATGTAACGGCGCAAATGTAAATACATATAGCCAGTTTTATGTTATGTTATGTGTTATTTGAAAAATAATGCACGTATGCACTTTTCGTAGTAAATTTCCATTTCAATTTCGACATAATTCTAACGCTTGCAGAATTTTAAATGAAGTAAATATAAAATAATGAGCAAGCCAGCAAAAAGTCAATAACACGTCCTCCTACTAGATGCTAGATTTCCAGTTGCTTCCAACGGATAGATGTAAGTGTAATTAGCTAATTACAACGAAATAAAATAATGTATAATAACTTCATTGTTATAAAATGATCCGTTTTTAATAACATTTCTGTAGGTGTGAGTCGTGTAGGTCGCCTTTATTTAATTGAAGTTATGTGGTGTTACGTGCGTCGCGCGGCAATTCGAGTATGAACCATGAAATAAAACGTCCTTGAGGCCTTGAGCAATGAGTAGCCACGCCGGCCATGCTCATGGGCCATGCTATGGCAAGGCGATCCCGAATTGTAAACAAAAACACAAGTTAACAACACGACAAACATGCTGAGGTGATGTCGTAGCCGTAGCCATGTGAATTAATCAGCAAAAATAAAACGCTACGTTCCCAAAAAGCCAATTACGTAACAGCTGTCTGTCTGCTTCTACTTCCAATCCAAACAAAGGAAAACGGATCAAGGAGGAATGATTTTATTTAAATTAACAACTCAAAGTAGTTAATATACGTATAATTAATTATTTTTCTTTCATTTTCATTGATACAACTCAATTATTCTAGTATTCATCAGTACAAAATTATATTGTATTACATTTTATTATAATTTCAATTTATCGTCATCACATTCTCATAAGGTGAGAATATTTACGAAAACAATATTAGCACAATAAAATAAAATCAAATCACAAATCATTAAGAACTAAAGGCGTAAACAAAAAAAGGCAGCCTTGACTGCAGATTGGTTTATTTTTGTTATTGATGGTTCAGGACGAGTTTAGTTTATTTTAAATTTACGCTTAAATAACATAGAAGTGTGCAAATGTCGAAAGAAATAACTAGGTAAGTTTGAATTTTTGTTGTGAAATGCACTGGTTTTGGGTCTTGGGTCCTGCGTAATCTGCGTTTACTGCTTCGGGCTTGCGCTCGCGCCGGTCCCGTTCGCCTTTTCTTCCATTTTCTTGTTGGTCTCCGTATTCATCAGCTTGGTAACTATTTTCCTGCTGTGTCCACTAGGATCGAAATGATTCGTGTGTTCGCTCGCTTCCTTCTTCGTCCTTTGCTTTCCGCTATGGCCGGAATAGATATGTTTGTCGTGCTCGTAGTTATAGTGCTCGTACTTGTCGAAGTGGCTTTCAGACATGGCGATTTCTTCAAGCACTGCTTCCCGGATAGACACTTCTTTTTCTGCTTTCACAAATTTTCAAATAAAATAGCGCGGGCGGGCGTTTAGTAAGTACAACAGTAGCACTAATCCAAATTAAAAATATTATTGAACAACCAACGTGAGTGAAGTGACTAGCAGGATTGACGCAATGTTTCTCCTGGGGCACTGGTCGTTCGTGCGCTCTTTATATCGCTGGCCTTGTTGCTTGTTGGCTAGGCTAGTTGGTAACGGTGATCGTTGGTGTCGTTGGCGTTGGAATCGCTCGCGACTCGCGACTGCTCGCGACGCTACGACTACGAACAGCAGCGGGCGCACACACATGCACCAAATATGCCAATAATATACGCTCACACGCACACACAATTAGTTAATAGAGAACGCAGCGCAGCGCAGGCTCGCGGAACGAAATGAGATCAGATCAGGCCGATCAGGCGCAAGCCGCAAGCGCGACGCAATCGGCATATTGGCAATCGGCGCTCGGCGCTTCTTATTCCCTGAGTTTGCTTTTTTTACTCAGGCGACAACAATTCAATTTCTCAAGTCGGAGGAGAATGAAATTTGAACTATTTCGACTGAAATGGCTTGCTTCGTTTATTTTATTATTTAAAGGCAACGCAAACTTGATTCATGCCATATTTGATATTTCCCATATTTCCTTATCCTTCGCTGAGACTTTTGCGCAGCAAATTTGTGCAACAACAAACCAAGCCAAGAAGCATTTCTTGGCTTGGTATGATAGCATGTCACGTTTCACATTCTTAATAAATATTGTGCAACTTGTAAATTGTTGCAACGTTTATGAGTTTATCATTTTAATTAAATATTATTGTTCTGCTTAACCGGCGCGTTTTAATTGGTGTTATCAGCAATATCAGCAATATGTTTCAAGCGCGCACGAACTATCCTGACATCCTATATTAAATATTGCAAATTGTAATATTTGCAAGAGACCAGGAAGGGATAAATATAATTTGTATGTGCTGTTGCGCCTGCATCATTTTAGTTGGGTAATGTAAAAACACTTCGGTTCATAACTTGATTATCAAAGTGATAAATTAGATTAAGAGAGGTGCCATAATTGAAATTTCACTAAACTGTAATAAAATAACAAATATATGACAAATATTTGCTCAAGCACATATGAATGACTGATGCCGATGTAAGTACTCAGCTTTGGCTTGCTTATCTTGCTTATCTTATCCATATGAATCATCTATACATCTGCAGTGAGTATGTAAATACATATAGGTACTTACTTGCCAATTTCGGCACATGGCGGTCCATCGGCACAAACTGCCGCCTTCCTGAAGACATGTAGCGTCGACGAGGAAGGCGGCAGTGGCCTCAGGACATTCGGGGGCAAGAGATTGCCCGTCGTGTCTTCGTCGTTCACCGGTCCACCCCTGCGCTGAGCAGGGACGGCATTGAAGCCGCCTGTGGCGTAGAACACCGCCAGCAAGATGGCGAGACCCAGAAGACCGCCAGTACCGATGAGAAGCGGCTTCTTGTATCTTGACCTAAAGAGCGAATGAGAAGAGTGAAATTTTACTTGGAATTTTGTAATGTGCATCATGAAATGGCAAAATGACATTGGTTGACACAATAATGTATTAATTGCTTAACGGGCGACGTGGATGCGACGGGACGGACGGGACTTACTCGAAAAATTGAGTAAACTGCCCATCATGCTGGAGTGACGGTATTGCGCAATCTTGCAAAATGTCTGAGCGTTGTCGGTATTTACGGTTTCGTCTTAAAATCAACTCTCGCCGACACGCAGCAGTGCCATCATTTTCTGCGTACGAGTATGGTCGACGCGATTCAAAATTGTCATTCTTATGTTCCACCATTGTGCCATAATTTTTTCAATCAAATCCTCCGCACAGTATCAATTAATTTTTTATTAGCAATCCACGTATGTAACCTTAAATTTAAACAGCTCAAAACTATTGTTGACATTGTCGCGGACACGTTGGACGTCAATGTACAAGGCACAAGGCGCAAGAGGACGGCAACCCGCAACGGGGATCGATAATGTCCTGGCTGGTCCTGGCGCGGCGCCGCGACGCGCCGACAGCCGCCCAGCCGGCCAGCCGGCAGGATCAACGTGAACGTGAAGCCGCGTGCGGCGTGCTCACGCAGCGCGTTAGCTGAACATGCGCACTTTACCGTTCATTTAATTTAATTAATAAATCGTCAATCAAGAATAAAATGCAAGGAACATGAAATATGAAATATGCATAGATGCGAATCGGGTGGGGTATTGTGGAGTTTGCAATGTAATAACATACCAGAAATTTCGACTGTCGTCATAACCATCCGAGATATCCATCGCTATTACCATTGATTATTAATTAGGTTGAGGGCTAATACTTAAATTTACACCTTCTATGAACTCTTTCAGCTGGAATACAAAAAAATCATACACAAAGTACCTATTTGTCAATTCAATTGACGAACTAATGACTAACTCAGAGGATATGTAATATGCAATGGGAAATTAAATAATGTAACTTACTTGACATAATATGTGCGTTTGAAACAAAACTTGGAAAACGTACTTATTATAACAATGCGATACATTACAGTTTGGGCGTTTGGGGCTTGAGTTAAGTTTCCAAAATATAAATATAGCATGGCACCTATCAGTAGAAAACGAACAACACACAAACTATATACACGCACATAAATTATGAACAGAACTATATGTAGAAAGTTAATCATAAATAACTAATAATGGATTAACGAGATGAATTGATTGGGCTTAGATCGACTAGTAATTATGAAGTTGTGTTAGTTTCTAATCATTTTCCCTCGTACTCGGTACTCCTATTAAAACACAGAATCACAATGATGAGTTATCGAGATAGTTACTTTTGCGATGATTAATGTTGCCCTCCAGAAGTAGATGTGAGTCGTGGGCCAAGCTCAGTTTAGATTTGTACTCGTTTATTTTATAAACACTATTTGTTTTTGTTCTTTAACGAATTGTACTTGTATAACCGGCGCTTTTGTCTGACACACTTGCTAAAACACGAGTTTGCGGCTAACATGAAATGAAGTGATGGTCGAATGAAACCGCAATAAGATTCAAACACAACGACCAACGACACCAATACGCAGACAGAATAAATATACCGCGAGATTTTTATTAACGCACAGCAGTTGCAGTTGCGCTGTAAGTATACAACAATTATTTACTTGTTCTTACGTTACGTTACTAACGATAGACACTACACATTTCGGTATCTCACTGATATGCCGGAGTTTTCGGAAACTATGTATAAATAATCATTTTTTGTATTAGCTTTTTATACTTGCTGGACTAACACGATTGTATAATTAGTAGTCATTTTGCTTATCAACACGGCACTGCTCATATGTATAAGTAATTGCTTTAAGTTATTAAAGAAAATATAATTAAAATGGCGACCTTGGTGAACATATCATATTAGTTGGCGTTAAAAGGAATGCTGCTTGCTGCACGAGCCTGGAAGATAGAAGATGAGATAACTATTATGTCGTCGGCCGTGGCGTTGCGCGACAAGCTGGTAACGTGGTAACTAAGCATAAGCTGGCATAAGGCATTTTATTCATTTATAGTATGCCATGCTTTTATTTTTTAAACGCTAAGTGAAATTGAGCCAAGCCATTTTCGAGTATTCGACGTTTGTTGATTATAATATTACCCAGTGGCCAGTGATAAGAATACCAGTTCAATTTCCCCATGATATTGTAGTTTGAGTTTCAAAACTTTTTCGATAAAATCATTTAGTATGGTATATGCCAAACAAACAAATCTGTTATAGGTTTATATGCAATGCTAACTCGTAGAAGTAGTGTCAGTAGTGTGAATTCCCCAAAGAATTAATGTTTAAAACTAAAACCACAATCCGCATGGAAATTCTAGCCTTGAGTGAGGCGACCTTAATATCTCACAACAAAGATTATGATTAAGCCGTGCGAACAACGAAATAATTCGTATAATGGCTTATAATAGAATAGCCATCAGTGACATCAGTTGAAAAGCAGAAAATACTCCAAATGACAGTGTACACAATAAAATAATGAATCTTACCTTCAGTCTATAAGGTATAATATAAAGGATGAATCAGTAGGAATAATATAACTCAATTAAAGACATTAAGTAAGTACATCAAAAATATATTTTAAAATGTTGTTCTTTGTCTTGTCAATATTTATGTTTTGTACGTAAAACGTGAATTACATTATGTGTTGTGCCTAACATTATCATTTGTCCGCTCTCAGCTCTCTCATCAAAGTTTAATTTGTTTAATGTCTATGATGCATCAGGTTCAGGTATTTAATTTTCATTGTGAATTGCGATGCGACATATAGGCATGTACTTATGCGGCTATGCCTACCTAGGTAATTGGTATACAGGGCCTACGAAACAGACTCACACGTATTTTTTTTCCACCGTTTCAGATTTTGTTTGATCAATCCCAACAATGCAAATCTGAAACGTATGAAATAGCCTCTGGAAATTCAGGTATATCGTTCATTAATGAATTCCCCTTAGAATAATACATTATAACATTTATAGCATTTTGGTTAACCTACATATGTGATACAAATATACGGTCTGTGTCTCTGTAGATTGATTTAAATGTCATTTGTTAAAAACCCTGTTTAGTATTTCATGATTGTTGCATTCATTTTCTGCACTCTTTGTGTTGATTGCTATGTTAATATTTAGAATTTAACATTGAAATATCAAATAATATCATAACATCAAATAAATATTGTAATTTTACCTATACCTACATATTTGTTAGGTACTCATTTCTTAAAATAAAGTTCACATTGAACATTTTCTCTCTCTAGTCTCTGTCGCTGTCCCTGTTTCCTCTCTCTAAATATCAACATTTATATGCACGTCTATAAATTACGTTTTATCAATGTTTTAATTTTAGAATAAAAGTTTATAGATTCAATATTCAATGCTTGTTCATTGCGGTTATAAGTATAGGTATATTTAAAAATAAATATTTGCTCAAAAAAATAACTGCCTCCTCTTACACTTGTAGCTTGTACTTGTACTTATTTGATTAATATCACATCAATAATATTTTACATCACAAATAATAGAACGTTTTCTTGGTTTATTTAATTGTTTGTGTTTAAATGTGTTGTCAATGCATTTAAGTACCTACTCTTAATGGATTAGATTGCGTGATTTAGTCATGTCATGATGTCATTAAAGAACAACTTCTTGTTGTTTAATTAGTTTGAGTTCTTGAATATCTTCCAGTTCAATACGATCGCTGCCGCTAGCGCCACCATTACCCGTGACGTGTTTACAATTGTCCAATTTGGCTGCGATGTCCTCGCCCTCAACGTCACCGTCGTCCGCATCCACATCCTCATCGCACGAACACGAACTACAAGCGAATTCCGCCTCAATCGATTCGATTTGTTTAAGGTCCTGCATATCAATATCACACGAGTTCGTCCGCAGCGTGTCGAAACTATCCCTGTCTCTGTCCAAGTTCATGTAAAGACCGCTCGAATTGTCCGAATGTTCACTCGTGTTCTCCGAGTTTTCATAATCATTATCGGAATCGTCCAAGTCTAAGCGATTGCGATTGCCAATATTGGCATTATACGAACATTCTTCGTCATTGTCGAGATGGTCGGCTAGCAGTTTTGTTTTGGCATTGGGATTGGGATCGTCTCCATCAGTTGTTTGATTGCTGACAAGATTGTAATCTGAATGATGATACCATTTTGAAAACGAATTGCCAACAGTGAGGGAATGTTGATTCGATTCTCTTTCTCTTGCACTTCTCGAATAATCGTCCTCGGATAGTGCACGCGTGATGAGTATTTTCGGCTTGGGTTTTTGTTGGGGCGCTTTATTTTCATCGATACCAAATAATTTATAAATGAAGCTCTTTGTCCTCTCGTCTTTCTCTGCCGAATGCGAATGCGGAGCGTTGTCAATGCTGCACTCGGAATCGGAAATGCTAGTTTTGGGCACTTGCAACTGCATCGTCATCGATATTTCGCTTTGGCTTTTCGGCCGCCATGTTATCTCCGAGGCGATGCGCTTGATCTTCATCCTCGCCTCACTAGCATCGTCCTTGTGCACATCGAGCAACGCCTCCGAGAGGCGCCGCTGAATATTCGGATTTGGACGCGCGAAGAAGCCGAGCGGGGTCAAACTCTGTCGACGCGACCCGCACGTCGATGGGGTTCTTGCCTGAATCTCTTGATTCACTTCGCTCTTGCTCACTTTCTTGCGCCAGTAGTTTTGGAATGTCTTGCGTAAATTCTTATTTTTCAAACCGTAGAGAAAGCCATTGATTGTTGGCGATAAAGTGAGCAATACTAAAACTACTTGATAGAGAAGTACGTGATCGTTGGCGTTCGCCTCCGGATCGAGGAATGTGATACACGACTCCCATAAAATAATACTGTAGTAGGGAACGTAAAGGATAACAAATGAGCCGAGTAATTGTAAGACGGTTGACACTGGTGAACGAGAACGAAATTTCGGCCCTCCGGAACTCGGCGCTGTCACAGTCGGCACAAAGAACGGATTGCGTTGGTGTGTGATTGTGACTTGTGCCGATAGCGTTACTTCGTAGATTGCTGATGCTATTCTATGTCGATGATAACGAGCGATCATTAAAATCTACAACACAATCACACTTGCTGTCATTCATACCATACTTGCTTTTTCATTGCTACTTGCCTTCACATTACAGCAAATAATTAAAGTAACGGGCAACAATAGAGTAAATGCCGTGTATGCAGCGGAGTACCAAAGGGTGGTTCGTCCGGACTGGAAGTTTGGAACACATGCTCCGAGGCCACGATTAAATGCGAACGGCGCTATGTGAAAGAACGGCAATGTTGTGAAAGTTAATGAGATAATCCATCCAATGGCCAGGCAAAGAAAGACCTACAACCGTACAATAGTCAACACAGCACAGCACAGCACAGCATTTAGCAATAAAAATCCTCCCCTCACTGCCTCACTCTACCTTCTTCGGATTAACCAAATGACCGTAATGCAATGGTGCAGCGATGGCATAATAGCGGTCCGCATTCAATCCGCACACGCTCCAAAGTATTAGTGGGTGCAAGGTGGTGAAGAGGAAGCCGTGCAAATGGCACCAACTGCCATCCGACAGCCACGAATCATGTGCTAATCCCGGAGCGGAAAAAATCAAAAACGTTGCTCCCAAACATAGATTTAATGTGCCCAAATGCAGCAGCAAGAGATTATTCACCGACGTATACTATATGTAAAACAAATGACGAATGAACATCGCACGCAAACTTCGATAGGCAAATATTAGGGTAGGTACCTGACGGGAAAATAATACGACTAAAAGGATATAAGAATTAATTAGTATGCCTAATAGTGAAGCCAACGTCAAAGGTATCAAGAACCATATTGATACGTCAGACATGGACATGTCCTGACTAATTGAACGTTTTAATGCTCCACGCTTTTCTTCACAGTATTCTCCACTTGCCACTCCGGTTCATTTTCCATTTTTCATTTTTAGGTAATGCCGTTGACGAAATGCTGCAGTCGTATAATGATAAGAAGATTCATATTATTCTTCATTTGCGTTATGTGTGGCTTCGCAGGTTGTCTTTCGTCCTTTTCTGCGTCCATTTTGAAAACTCATCTAGAATTTAATAAGGATTAAAGTTAATATTAGGAAATAAGTAGGAACTTTTTTCGCTTTCATTATTGAAAGTTTGTTTGTATATTGTTGATTAAAAGCAGCAAGAAGAAAAAGCAAAGAAGCTGAAGCGGTTGTTAGGTGGTTTTCTCGTTTTAAATATCAAACGAAAATGAAATGTTTTGTTTGGAGGTTTGTGGCGAAGGCGATACCCGCGAAACGGAGAAACCAATTTTAGCTTTCATAGTTTAACAAAGATATTTGAACATAATCCCCAGTTGATATTCCTAATCCCTAATCATAACAATTTTAAGATGACAGTTTTTATTTCGTCCTCTAAAGTCTGTCTTTACTAAATTAGGAGAAAGAAACAAAGTGAATATTTATGTCATCATATTTAAATGCGTTTGGCAATTTCTTAAAATATCAAATGTGATTGTACGCGCAATTTAATGTAAATCAAAGAGAATGAGTAATTAGCTGATATTTAAAGAAGGGCGAATAACGCGGTTTTCATTAAATGCAAGTTCGAAGAGAGTTAATTAATTTCTTGTCCATCTTCTCTTTAATATTGATTGTCGTGTTTACAGAATTCTTTTGCGGGTTTTTCCACTTTATCCAAACCCATCAATAGAAGAAACAAGAAGAGATATTGTTCAAGTAGGTCATGGAGTTCGTTCTATGTTTATTGCTTTATTGTAATAAATGGACAAACGACTATTAGTTTAATGCAAAATTCTTTCTTGTTTTTCACTTTAATATTGACGTTCTACAGAGACAATAAAATTGCAATGCGTTCAAAACATTTCAGCTGTACTTTAATATTAGTACTTAAAAAATATAAGTATCATTTTATTATTTTATAAGCGACATCAAGAAATAGAGAAAATTTGATAATTATTATATTTTTATTATTACGTATGACACTTTAGCTCCTTAACATATAACTCATATAAGGATAACCTTTGGTCACTTATCAATCAATTTAAACAAACATAAGTACAGAGCGCTTTATACATATTTAATTTAAAATAAGAAAATAGTGTGAGTGCAAGCGATTTGAAATATGAAGTTCACGCTGCTCACGGGTTGCTTAACCATCTTTGTCGTCAAACAATTGCTTTTACAACCAGGTAATCAGATTCGTCTTAATGTCTTAATTACTTAATTAGCTAACGCGCAATTCGCAATTTCTAATAAAAGTCTACAGTTCTGGCAAATATCAAGAGCGCTGTCTTCCACTTTCAGGTTTAGTTATCTGCGACATTTATCAAAACTTATATGTATAAGTCGTAAGTACGATGCGTCCGAATGTAAAATGTGCCCAAGGTAAAATAATAAAATATAATTAACACGGAGAAGTTGAAGTTCTGTTGGAAGTAATTTTGTCGCGCGCGCGTCGTGACGTCGTATAATGATTGGGCCTTTATCATTCCGCTGCGGTCACGCGCTTGGGCGCTTGCTTTGTTCCTCAATCGCTCAATCCTAGGTTTAGACTATAGATAGTCATTTAATTATGCAAAACAACTAACAATGTTTATAATTAACACGCACACGAACTTACACGCGCAGGTCATTCAAAGCGCCGTCTAATTAGTCGATCGTTGGCTCTGTGCGCTAAGAAATTCATTGATTGCGTACGTTATTGATTAGGAAAATTCTAGAATGTCGCATGGAAATTGTAGTTAATAAAATTAAATAATCTAATATTCGAGCGCATGCGTTTCGAGTTTAAACAACCTTATCGTTTTTTGTTGGCATGTATTTTTTGTTTTGTTTCAAGTGTTTATCAAATATTATCTATACTCTATACGAAAATACAAGTTCAGAATAAAAAAAAGTAAAAGTAGGCTACACCTCAACTAAATGTGTAGCAAAAAGTAAGTTGACAGCCGGATTTTAAAATTATACACG
>JARJDT010010887.1:0-10692 GCA_030264655.1 Leptusa sp. GC000079
TAAGAAAAAAGATAAAAGTCTCTTCAATTCATTTGCACCGAGCGCAAGAAATTTCTATGACTGGTGATTTTCTTTTGTGCAGCATAAACTAACACAAGAAAACGTAAAGTAACTTAGCTCGTATTCGCGCATAAAGCAATATAAGCGAAGAGATACAGACCGGAAATGGAGAAAAAATTGTTTGTCCTCGAGCAAAAGCGACGCGGTTGAAACTCTATACCTGACCTACTTCAACCGCGTGTTAGTTTTTCCATAGTCCTTGCTAGCAGAGTGTGCGACTTATTCTAAATTTGAAATAACAAATGCAACGCAATTTTAAATTGAAATATTTGCAAAAACAACAAGCGCCGTGATGTGGTTTGCAATTGTCTATTGTGAACTGTGCTTGTTGTATCTTTTAGTTCGCAATTGAAGGACTGAAACAATACAAGCTATTCAGAGTGCAGAAAGCATTTCAGTTAGGTCCGGGACGAGATTTGTTTCGAACTGCGAGTTTATGGAATAGTAAGTGCGGGCACGACACGTATTACAATTTTCCGGAGCGCTGCAGTTTCTGGAGACAAAGTTTCTGCAATTTCGCCAACGACGACGACGACAAGCCCGCAGTCTTCCTGAGATAAAATACGTGCGCGCAGGCAAAAAATTATATAAAACGAAATTGAAGTTCCCAGTTGCGCGAATCCTGCAAGTAAATAACTTGAAATGTATTTTATATGAGAGTAAAGTACATTTACGACCGATTTTCCATCAATTTCCCACAAAAAATTTGTCGCAAATAAACTTACTTTCAAGTTGCACGGAGAAATTATAAAATTATATCCTCGTAAAGAATGAGAAATTGGTGAAAATAAATGGGAAAATGGAAAAATCGAGTAGCTATTAAATTACTAATGATTTAAAGTCCACTCGCGCAGGAAACGTCTTTTCTTCCGGAACGCAATTTAAAGAAATATTTTCCTTGCGTTCTCTCTTTGGCTTTGCAGTCTTTATACGTATAAAATCAAATAACAGTTCCTCTTGCGTTTGCAAAATTCCGTACACTATAACAAGAGTCGTGGAATTCTCAGTCGGAGATAAACGCGCAAATGAAAGAAGCAGAAAGCAGAACGCGTTGTTTGCATGGAAATTTACTCGCGATATACATTTAGCAAACATCGTCTGTGTATTGCGAGCCTTGCGAGGCGAAACCAAAGATGGAAATTAACTGTTTTCATTCAACATATTTAACATTTACCATATCTGTGAGTGAAATTGGCATTGAAAGCTTCAGCCACAGTTCAGCTGAGTTCTGTTAACGCGGATCGAAGAGTAACTAAACTACTAAACCTAAACGAGCGAAACGTAAACTTTAATTGTTTCTCACAGTTTTCCGTTTTCCGTTTGCCGCTCGCAGCGAAATGTTCTCTAGCAATTATACAATGCCCGCAAAGTTTACTAAGCGCGTTTAAAGGTTTGGAATGATCATGATAGAAACAAACGATCTTGTTTTGCAATTGCGCCAATATTGATTCGGCGTTTAATTCTAATTAATTTTTAGGCCATTAGACATATTACGAACTAAATATTTAAATTTCGTTGGCAAGTTAGCATTCTGCGCGCTTCATTTCGCACTCGAAGCTAATACAGAAGTCAAGAATACCGTGCATAATCCGTTCAGCTCTGCAATATTGTCTCATTTACATTTCCGTTTCCGTTTCATATTCAGGCTTTCGAGTGATACCCAGCTCAAACTCTAGCTGATGGGCTTCCATTTTCATTGATTTCTATCGTTTTATACCGAATGTCTTTCGAACTCAAACTGAAATAACTAGCCTAAGGTTTCACGAGACAAGAATTCTTGTCTTGAATTGAACTTGAAGTCTCGAAATATCAAGACAAGAAATTTGGGTTTCTTGTCTTGTGATTTTTATTTATTTTCATTAAATTTCTCAAAATTTCTTGAAAACTTAATTTTGTCTTGTCTTGAATTATTGATTTTGATATTTTCCCAGTCTCTCGAAAATTCAAGACAAGACTTCTTGAATTTCAAAAGTCTTGTGAAACCCTAGAAATAACAAGAAATTTAAAAAATCTAATATGCAAACAAAAGTCAAAGTCACTGTGTTAAGAACAATTGGCATCAGGAAGTGACAAACAACAGTGCAGGAAACAAGTTCGTTTTGTCTCCTAACATGAAGTGCTGTCTTTCAATTGCAGGCGAGCAAAAACACAAGAAAAGAATAATTGAAGTGCGAAAATGTGTGTCTGACACAGAGAAAAGGACGTTTGAAAGTTTCAAAAGGAATGCGCATTTCAATCAGCCGCACTGAATGAAACGCAGGATGCGCCGAACACTCGGAAACAGGAAGCAAGTGCATATCGAATTTGAAATTTTAATATGTGGGTTTGCGGTTGAGGTTTTTCCACAAATATTCCCATATTTCGAGGCACCGAAATATTTTATTCAAAAACGTAATCCATCAAAACTCCCAACTCTAGTTGGCCTATGAAGCCTTGTTCCAGGCAGGATGAAGCCTGGCTACATGAATGTCTTCCGTTTCGAAGACGCAGCCTGTGATGTCAGAAATGGGATTCATAAAACGGTTGTAAACTTGCTTAAATAATGAAGGCGAATGCAGAGATTGAGGAAGTTCATACTCTTACACGAGAGCAACTTAATATCTATGCAAGAAAGGAACAAAGAACAAAAGCGACGCAATGACGTAGACAAAGTTCAATTCACAACACTAGAACTAGAAGCGTGGAGGACATTTTGACTAGTATATTAGAGAGGAGTTCAAGTTGTTGGCCAAAAGAAAAATCTTATTGATTAAGTTTCGCGCGGTAATAAACCAAATTAATGATCAGACGCATCATTAATATTAATTCGCGCAACTGTTGAACAACAACAACAATATAACTATCGAAATTGTTCGCCTTATTTATTAGTTAGCAAAGTATTAAAGGAACATGCATGCAATGAGGCTTTGCTTTGTCGTTAATAATAATTTAGAACATCACGATGAGGGCTTTCAATGAACGCACACCAACCGAACGATTTCCACACTGATTTATCATATTTCATCGAACACACGTTATCCTACCTAGTCCTAGTCGTAGATAACTCATTACTCGTCGTTCGTCGTTTGTGTCATGTGGAATTGTTAAGTTCTCCAAAACTAACTTCAAACTACTTCAAATCGCGTACGCTCATTAATAATTAATCGTTTCAACTATCAAGGATATTCAACATGGAAATAACTTTACAATAAGATTTTTTGTATCCTTTTTCCAACAGATCTTTATATGAGTAGGGCGGAAGTATTGTGATCATGAATATTTTGATCTTTGAGATTTTGATCGATTAAGCTGAAAAAATCGCTGATTAGATTTTGGACCAAATCGGATAATAACTATTAACTCAAAAAAATATTGAAAACTTCAAATAGAAAAAAATCAACATTTAATTTCTGCATTGCCGTTTTAAGAAACAGATATTAAAACAAATATTTTAAAAATAATTAATTAGCAAGTAGGCAAATCTTCATATAAAATAAAGAAAATACATACAATAATACAAGAAAGAAATAGAGATAACAATCGTATTAAACAATATAAATTGTATCTTAATAAATTATTGTTATGTATACAAATTAAAAATCTTGAAATTTATATTTCAAAGAATTAAATTAGATCAATTGATCAGTAACTCTTGTGGTGACCACACCAATTTTTATATATAAATTAAAACGGAAATTCTTTGCTTTGAAAGGTACATTTCCATGTTGCGTAAAAAAGCTTTTAGGCTTTTTGTCTAGTTTCATCCGTTTACCTATAGATAGAAAGCAATGAAACATGAAACAACACGTTTCAAGCGTCTGAATGTTTGCTGAAATATAGTGCTTTATTTGCGTTCAAGTCTTCTCGTTCCTGTTTGTTGCTTGCTTCAGGTGGAGAAGTTGAGTTCATATTTATATTCAACGAGATAAACTACAACTAGCATATCACATAGAATCGAGCATAGAATATAAACTCCTGGGTTCTCACTACAACAACAAAGAGTACAACGACAACGAGCAACAAAACAAAACAAGAAAACAGCAAGTAAAAGAAAGTAAAGCATCTGAGAAACTCGATTTCCAGTCACAGTGCTCTGGGAAAAAAGTTGCACAATTTTTATTTGCAGTATTTTCAAGAAGCACTCAGGCTTGCTTACTGCGCGAACTTAAAAAATGGCGTGTTTCATTACTTTTTAACGGCGTAAAATTGCGATCCAATTATTTTGCCACATTTTGAAAATAGTGTGTGTCAAACCCTTTTACCACTGTTAGCTCGTTTGTAATGGCATCGTCATGCACTATTCAGACGTCAATCTCGAGTTTATTGCCACATTTCATACCCACTTTTCGAGTTTACATCTACCTTCCATTTCGTTCCGAACAATTTCATATACCTAGTGTTCGAAACATGCGTTTGACTAAAAGCCCGCCTTTAAAGTCGTTTTCCTTGACGAACTTATAAGTATTAAAAGGATATAAAGCTATAACTGTCGGAATGACACGCAACTAGCGAAATGGGACACGAGTTGTCCTAGTCCTAGTCGAGGACGCCGCATACAGGACAGCACAGGAAGACGGGTTAAATAGAATGATGATATATTTCACTTTTCAAAAGGCACGACTTTAAGAGACTTTGAACATAAATTTTCCGCGCTGTCTGAACGAAAAGCGAGGAGGAAAAAAACAAATTTGCAAAGTTCCTACATAATTTCATGAACTTAAAGTGATACAACTTTCGAGATTGTCGAGTGGAAAATGTGAGAAAAACGATACACATAATAAATACGATATGAAAATCTCCCGTGCCTGTTCCGTGTTTTGCGGGGCATTAGTGAGTCCTGTATTATCCTGGCACTACTGGCAGCGTAGCGCACAATCGAAATTCCCCTAATATAGGTCTGGAAGTGCCAAAGGGAAGGCGCAACATGATACCAACTATCCAACAACATCCAACTATCCATCCCAAGCAACGAGCGCAACAAAACGAGCTTAAAACTTTCCCAAACAGTGTCTGACACACATGCATGCAATTCGCACAACGTTCGCCAAATTAAATTATAATCCGCAATACAACTACGCAAGGACAACTATAGGCGATGTCATTTCCGCATTATATCTCCACCTGTGACTATATAGGATGTATACCTATAGTTATAGCTTAGGTACACAAAGCACAAGAGAATAAGTTTGTTAAAAGGTATTACGATATGTGTTTAGAATGCAATTTTCCCCATTGTGATGGCGGAAAAGTTGACACACAAATGAAACTCGTATATCTGGCAATGTGATAATATTTAATTTTCTCATTATTTTGAGACGATACGAAAATGCACTTTGACACTTTTCGAAATGAGCTTACCTCAACTGCCGCGTCTGTCGCACTTTTTAAGCGTACATAGTCCTGAAGGTCCTTGAATTTTCCGCCTCCCCCCACGCCGCTAGGGACGCTAGGTATTTAATTTAAAACTTCACTCTTGTGTCTCTGTTATCAATGAAATCTTGCGCGCGCTCGCGATTAAAATGCCGTTTGAAGTTTTGGGCTAATCTTGAATGAGGCTCGACGCCGACGTCGACGCTTTGTACGCGTTTGCTGTATACAAAGGGGAAACGTGCGCGCCGACGATCGAAGCTTTACTGAAGGCGATTCGCTGACAGCGCTATATCGCGGCCGTATCTGTAAACATCCCCCTTCTTTTATCCTTTGAAAAACTCCTGCAGCCCTTATTTTTGAAAAATTTATTACAATAACTATAATTAGAAAGTTCGCATCAGCACTTTCGAAACTTTCCTGGACGGAGATAAACGCAATTAATTATTTAATTTACCACACTTACCCTTATGTGAAATACATTAAAATTCACTCCCACGAACATAAATTACGCAAATTTTAAGTTGTCAGTTGAAAACATTCGTATAATTCTATTTTCTGTGTTCCAATTATTACAGAAATGTACAATTTAATATACCTATTAGGTATAGAAATAAAGTACATTCACGATCTATAATATAATTACAGAATTTTGCTTTTTGTAAACAACATGCGCTTTTTAATTTCAGTTCAAAGAAAAGATACAAATTCTTTTTTACATTTCGTTTTTGAGATTTTTTTTAAAATTAATTCTAGATTCTTGATTAGGGTTTCACAAGACTCTGGAAATTCAAGAAGTCCCGTCTTTAATTTTTGTCAAGATCAAGACAAGACTAGGAAAATATCAAAATCTACAATACAACACAAGACAAGATTAAGTTTTTCAAAAAATTAAGCAAGACAAGAAGCCCAAATTTATTGTCTTGATATTTCAAGACAAGACAAGCAGTCAATTCAAGACAAGAATTCTTGTCTTGTGAAACCCTATTCTTGATAGTCGAAGAATTAAATTGTGTAATTAAAGATGGCAGTAATGTTCCAGCAAGTTGCCACGTTAAGCCTAGTTTTTGTGTGATAATAGCTGCTTTCCTTTTGCTTAAGAAACCAGTTAATTCTCAGTTGTGAGACTAAAACCACTTCATTGCACATTTCATTTAATTAAAAAAATTTTCCGATTCTCGTCTAATCTGGTTGTGAGTAGAATTGAGTCAAAATTGCGTTCCTTTTTTTCCTGGGCAAAGAATATTCACTTAAATTTTGACTCGTCTCATTTTGAGTCTAGAAGGTAATCTATTTTGAAAATGTTAATTGGATCGTGAAGAAACTTTACCAGAAATTTATTTAATGTGGAAAGTAGGTAAGTGGGAAACATTCAAAATGTAAATGAACAACAACAGGTGTGGGTTGACTAAATTTACAATTTACACCCAAATATGTACAGCACGACCATGGACAATATCTAATGTAATTAATTCACATTTAACGAATTTCTATATGTTTTGGCTGATACAGCGAGGCCAAACGCGCATAAATTTCCCGCATGTATTTAATCAACTCGCACCTAACTAAAGTGTCGCTTATTAATGACCATCACGATCCCAGTTTCCAGTTTCATCCAGTTTAAACACTTTGCGCTTTCACACCACGCCACCAAAGCGACCGAAACTGTAACCAGAACCAATAAACGCCACACGCCCGCGTTCTGCATCCCTTATAGGTGTATGCAAGCAACAAACAACTGCTCGAACCGCAAACACATTAAGATTTATTAATATCAAATGGAATTACTTATAGGTACAGCTTGGCTTTAGCGACGCAATGCTTCAGCTAAGGGTAAGTAATTTACAAGAAGTGGCGCAGGACAAGTGTACTTTATCAAATTTCGTGTGATAGATTTCGCCGCTTCTTGTGTACGCTGTGCTGAACTGACTTGAACTATTAACTATTATCGGCAGCTATAGCACCAAGGGTAGTGAACATGGGGGTGGCGCAGTCCGCGTCTATGCTCTATGCATATACAGCTGAACAGTCGTGTAATAAATTAGCGTGGTAAAAAGGGTCGACGACGGTATGTAATTTTCAATGTGATATACTACCACAAACCACCGCAGGACGAAGGACGAGACGCGTAGGCGTTGACTTGAGAACACACTCGACGTGTCTCGCTTTCGTTTAGAGACAGAAAAATGCGAAGCAAAAAATACGAAACTTGCTGAAAAAGTGAAGGAATGACGTCAATTTGCATATCTACACTTTCCACATATCTACTCTAGCAAAAAGTTCGTAGCTTTAATGAAGTTTACTGTCTGATGAAAAATTGAATTTAAAAAATTTACTACGCATTTATTGCATTAAAGCAATTTTATTTCGAATTATTATTTAGTAGAAAAGTTGACTTATTGATCTGTTTTTATTTGACTTTTATTGTGCCTATACTTGACTAACTAAATTTACGATTATTTTTATGCACGGAAGAAAAAGAAAAGCAGAGTAGGTATTTGAAAGAACACAAGTAAATATCGCTATGCACACAATCGATTAGCATTTAATGCCTATTGTTATCCACTTCATTCTCTGTTTACTACAACTAAATATACATTAGAGCAAAAAGGACTAAGAAAATAAAGAATATAGTCATGTCAAGTTGCCACTTATATGGTTTGTCTGAGCACTTTTTATCATTTCGTCCTTTTTCATTCTGCACAAAAAGCAAGTATGTATAATTTGTACGACCTTAGTTTATTAGAAAATGAAATTAAGGCGCCACAGTCAGGTGGTGGCTTTCTGAAACAAAATAGTAAGGAAATAATTCTTCTTACTTTTAGCTGTATTTTATTGGTAGTCAAGTTTCACGAAAGAAAAACATTTAAGAAAAACTAATACTGCTAAATTTGACCACAAGATGTCATGTTGCTAACCTGAATTTCCCAATAGTTTTTGGGTCTTATTTTGAGATTAATAAAAATTATGAATATTAAAAAGAAGAACGAAGGAATAAAATGATTAAACTTAATTGTGGAAAAATACGGGGTTAAGTTGAGAGTATTAATGAACACAAGCGCAAAGCATCGTTTTTATTTCGCGTTTTTAATGAAAAAGTTCCTTTCAAACTTTTAATAATCCTTCTATAATGGCGCTTCTTTTTGTTGTGCTTGTATACCAACCATGCGAAAGGCGAAAGGAACACGCGCGGAGGACGAGGACGAACTTTAAGTAACGATATTTAAATGGCAAAAAATTCATTAGTTCTTTATGAATACCTACTTTACTGTTCATTTTTTATGCTTAAGAGACTATTTTTTCATTTAATTTTTGAAATTTATACCTTTATTATTTTTCCTAACAAAAATTAATGAATGAAACTTTAAGCAAGGACAATAACGAATAATACGTGTATTATGTACATACGTAAGTAGTTTATAATCTCCGAAGTAGCAAAGTAATGTAATAGCTTATGGCTAAACATTAGAAAAGTATTGATAACAAAACATAACATTCGTGCATTGCATGCATATGCAATTTGCTTCACTCTTTCAGCTTCCAGCCAGCTGCTGTTCGCCAACCCTCCGGCAAAACCATCTAGTTCACTAACAGGTAACAGTGTTATCCTGAATTTTCTCCTACACACAATGTTTCAAGTTTGAAACACAAGTTTATATCAGTATCAACAAATAGAACGCTCTAGTTTTAACTAAGTCGTATTAGGTTCGCTTAGGTTTGAAAGTAAAGAGGATAGAACGAACGATTCGCTCAAGAACGAAACAAAGAACGAAATGTCGGATTAAATTAGCTTCACATGAAACTCTAATTAGTCCAACTTTACCTACTAAACAAGGGTGCCTAATATAAATATCGACTTCAATCAATTTGCTTCTGTATGAGGAACGCATTTGTGTAATTCTATATTTTCATTTTCTAATTGTATCTGAGTATCGTAATTTAAGTTACCAACATATTTGTTGAGGATACTCCTACAGTAAAACAATTATTTAAGTAAAGTATATTCACGATTCCTTTTCGATTAAGTTAATCAAGTTAAAAGTTAAATATTATTTTACATTTTGGATTATGGACAGTATGTCCCCGGAGAGGTTTTTAATGAAGGATCATATTTTTAAATCCCTCACGATTGATTTTCTTTTTTTTCCCCAAATTCAAATTTTAATTTTTGATAAAACTTGAATTATTGATAACAAAGTACAGTAGGTCCACCGATGCGGTTTAAAACCTTTAGATCAATTTTTCAAATCAATTTATGTCATTTCTTAAGTAAAAATATTTTTCTGCAAATGTAATTCAAATCTTTTTTCGGAATTGTGCAGAAAAATGCAAATTATAAAAATAGCACTACATAAAATAATCACAATTCTAAAATTAATAAAAATAAGATTAAAAACTTTCAGAAAAATACGTTTAATATGAAACTATCAATTAAATTAAAAGCGCCCTATACATAATTTTTGCGAAAAATTTCAACTAACAATATTTTCCATATCCGTAGGCATACTGTATAAAATTTAAAAAAAAACTTGATAAAAATAGATCGTGAAAAAACTCTACTAGTCAAATACACATTAAAATAGTGCAATATGTTGTAGTGTTGTACGTTCATGTTAGCATTTACAATATTTCCTCGCAACAACTTTTCCTTAGCTTTGGCTTTAGCTTTTAGTGTTGGCGTTGGTTGTTCAGTTCCAGCAAGCGCAAGTGCGCGTAACCACGACCATCGCACGAAAGACCAAGCCAGGCAAACCATGCAGGAAAACATATGGTGATATGGAAAAGGGAAAACTACGTTCCTACAAAGCTACAATATTTGCTTATAATGATGCTAGACTTATGATATAACTAACTCTGTATGCAAAGTGGAAATATATGCGAGTGTGCCAAGCTAAGTACTTTTACTAATATGCGAAATACATAATACGCGCCAAGTGAAATGAAGCATGATGTTGCGGTTTCAAGCTGTGGCGAAATGGACAACATTAACTAGAGCACAAGTCAGCACTGGAACATTGCGCAAATATGAAAATGAGAGGACATTCAATTTCAACTTAGATTCAACATCAAATTTCTATCATCCAAATCCAACTTATTTAAAATTTGATGCAATGATGAATATTATTAAGAGATTTGAAATTATCCTCAATTTTAATGCGCGCTTTGTGCATTTGTCTGATAAGTCCTTTGTGCCATTTCATAGTTCTAAATATCTTTCTTGTAGCTCATTTCATATAATTATAGTTTAATATTAATATACTGCTAATACGGATGAGCAGGATTCAA
>JARJDT010010906.1:0-23833 GCA_030264655.1 Leptusa sp. GC000079
TATAAAACTATACATATAAAATGCAGCACTATCTTGTTTTGATAAACTATTAACTTATGGACTGGCTTTATTGAGGAAGGTCCGTTGCAATAGAAAAGTTGTTTTCAATTTGAATACACTTTTATATCTATTTATTTTTGATAACCGGTTTCTGATAATGAACCATTCAATTATACATAACGGTACACCAATTGTTAAATAGGTTTAATTAGTTATTAAGGAATACTCGAATAATTAAGAAAATTTTTTGATAAATTAAAATTAGCTAAAAATAGCAACTTTTTAATGATTTCAATTTATGTGTAATAGAAAATTAGCTAATTATTGTGCAGTCGTTAAATAATGTTTTTGAATAAAACCAATCAAAAGGAAATTTTTCTGATCTAATTGCACAAGGATTTTGTCTTATACAGTATTCCGTTATATAAGAAGTGGAAATAAACGACAAGCCAAGCCAAAATCCGTACCAAAATACAAAAGTAGATCCCAAATATTTCGGACTTTCAATATGTGCAAAAATCACAGGAAACACAAAAAGCATGAAAAATATCACTGGATAAAACATTCCATGCGTCATATAGTAAAGATTGTATTCATGCGCAGCGGCTGATATGAAGAAAACAAAGGAAGTGGGCCAAAAACGCCCCCTAACTTTAAAGAATTTAATTGTGTCTACAAACACATATTTGTATAACCATTGATGGACGAGTGGATTCCACTTAGTATGGTAGTCATCGTAAGATGTTACATTCCACCAATCTTCGTAAAATTGACGATCGGCAAATTTGGTCAGTTCTGCGAATAGATTTTGCCAGGCATGCAGTACGTAATAAAACAAATGGAAGTACAAACACATCACAGGAAGAATATTGCGCAACACTAACCACACGTATTCTTTTACTTGGAAGGTTTTTGTTGTTTTGGGGAAATTGCAATCATTGATGACGAACATGTTTTGGAAGTAATTTACAAAAATTATTACACCACAAAGTTCCATTATGTAAATGTAGATTTTATGCCAATTTCTAGTTTTAGTTCTAGAATTGAAAATTTTGATTAATCATTTTGAATCACACTGTAGACCGATTACCTTGAGTACGAATCTCTGTAGATTAAAGTTGGAAAAAACAGAAACTCGAAGTAATGCATCAATAAAGGCATTTCAAAATGCATAGATTGATTTGCATATATAAATTTCTCCGCGTTTTCATGTATAAATGAGTGTACTTTCATCAAAAGTCGGATCTATAAACACGATTATTAACTGAGTTAAGGAATAATTCTTTAAAAAACTATACGGATTCGTTTGCTAAAATCCCGGAGAGAACTATTGAGAGCTGATTCTTATTTATAAAGCTTCCTGTCCAGGAAAATACTTTGTAATAGAAAAGCAAAACACTTGAAATTGCCCACACGTCCCAACATTTTACGAAAATTTCCTTTTTCATTAACTTTAAGTTAATTCGGATTAAAACCCATACATCGAAAACAGGATACACCAATAAAATAATCGCCACAAGTGAGGACCATCCAAAAGCAAACGCTGTAAATCCATTTGAAAAATTTTCGTAGATTAAGTCAATGTGCAAACTCCACCTTAAATTTTCATAATTTGCAATCAAAACAATTTATTAATAATTTATTAGTACCTTTCTTGGTGGATGACTCCATCAGCAACTTGATTGATACCAATTATCATTAAGAACAAAATAAAAATGTCTTTTAGATTTTTGATATGTTTGCAGTTTTTGAACAATTCGTCAAGTAATGATGGACGAGGACAGTTTTCAAACACTTTTTCTTTAAATTTAATTTTGGAATCGGAACTATCGTTTCTGTTGACATTACTTTTGGTTCCATTTATCATTTCCAGTGTTTATTCGCCAGCTTCTGATGCATTAAACAAAGAATTCAAATAATAAATGAACCAATTGAAATGGCAAAATCAACAATGAGTGCATTCTTTCCAAATATTTCAAATTTTAATTTCAAGAGCAACTTACTTGCACACATAAATTGATAATTGTAAATTGATTGCAATTTAACAAATTTTGTAGCTATTTATAAGCTAATTATCCTTGAGCTTCATATTTTTTATTTGCTTTATTGTAAAAATGAACAAAAACATTTATTACACATATTACATATAGCATCTTATAAAGTTCTTGCAATTTTATCGAAGTTAGAGGTTACAATAAAGTGTAATAGGAATAAGTTTAGACGTTAAACTTACAATAAAAACATAAACGATAAGTTAATTGACACAATCACTAAAGAACGTTTTCGAATAAAGCCATTCAAATGGTATTTTCGTAGAATTGACTGTACATGGATTCAAACGTACACAATATTCAGTGGTATAAGAAGTCAAAGTTATGGAAAAACCGAGGCCATAACCGTATAGGAATAATACGTGCAAAAGCCAATATTTCGGACTGCGAAATGATGTGAAAATCATAGCGAAAGTGAAGAAAATTGTCCCGAGCACAGGATAAAACATCCGCATTGTGTAGTAAAGAATATACTCGTGGATAAGCGCCGAGACTAGAAATACTAAAAACTTGGGCACTAGTGGTGTTTTCGGGGTGAATATTTCGAAAATGTCCTTGTAGATATAATTATAGAGCCAATCATGGACGATTATATTCCATTTCCGGTAGTATTCATCGTACGATGTGGAGTTCCACCAATCTTGGTAGAATTGCCGATCGGCAAATCGTGTTAATTCGGCGAATAAATTTTGCCATAAGTGCAAAATAAAGTAGAACATGAGAATCATAAAAGCTAGACTTGGAATGGTATTCCGGAATATAAGCCAGACATATTCTTTAAGGTGGTAAGAAGGGGTCGTTCGGAAAAATTCACATTCGGCTGAAAAGTACATGTTGTATAAATAACACAAGAAAATGACAACGCCGCATAGTTCCAAAGCGTAAATGCACACATTCAGCCAGTTGACTGATTTTGTTCTGAAAATACGCAAATAAATTAATTCTTAACGTTAAAAAAAATTTAATAATTATTACCTCGGATATGTATCACGATATACTAGAGTTGGAACAAATAAAAATTCGAAATAATGAAACAATGAAGGCATTTCGAAACCATTTTGTTGTTGCAAAACTTTGGAAATATTGCTGCGGATAAAAGCGTGGATCTTCATTAAAAAGCGTGTCTACAAAAAAAGGAATTTGATTTTATACTAAATTTTGAACTGTTTAGTATTCTTACCGTTTCGACTACAAATGCAAATGAAGAAGTAAAAGACAAATTATAATCAGTTACGAAATTTCCAGCCCAGGCGAAAATTTTGTAGTAAAATATCAAAACCCCACAAAGCCATAAAGCATCCCATGACTTTCGGACCAAAGGTACTTTGCTCATTTGATGGTGTGTCATTGCCCATATTTGAAATAGTGGATATGCAAGTAAACTGATTGCAAGGAGTATAAACCACCCGAGGATGGCCAAGTATCCATCCGAAAAGTTGAAATAAAGTGTGTTAATGTGTAAACTTATGCTTCCTTCATGTATGATTCCATCGATAATTTGATTGATAAAAAGTGTTAAAAGGAAAACCATAAAAATGTAATGAATCGTCCTAATGTGCTTCACTTCGAACAAATCAAAAATTAATGATTGACGTTCTTCAAATACTTTGTCTTTGAGTTTCGATTTTGCTTTTCTACAATGTTATTAATAATTTCAAGTAAGTATAAATAACATAACAAGTGTTGAACACTTAAAATGTTTACTTACTTGATTAAGTTGTTGTTGCAATTATCTTTTTCCTTTTCATGTTCTTGTTTATGTGGTTTATGTGACTTGCCATTAGTTTCCGTGTTTTCTATAGTATTCGTTGCCATCGTGTTCGTAACTGTTTTTGTTGATAAATCACGCACAATTGCAATTGCAATCTTTCAATCGCAATCACAAACTAACTCAATTCTTGCTAACTATGTTTGCTTATTTCCTAATGTTATTTGTTGTTTAACTTAGAGTTAATGACAAACGGGAAAATTCCAAGAAATAAATAAATAAAACTAACGCATTTAGGAAGACAACAAATCTTACAAATCAAACGGTTGAACAAGCCTAAGCTCAATTCAAAATAAAATGATTTCATACACAAAATGTACTATTCTCGATGTCGTAACCTTTCTCGGCTTATCTCTCCAAGTTTCATAAGCTACGATAACATCATTCGGAGACAAATTCGACTTCATGTCATGAATTGAGATTCACATTGCTTTATTTATTGATTTATTTTTGTGTAAATTAAAAATTATTAAATTGTTTTACAAAACAACGATAATTATTTCAGACGGACTCGAACTTGAGAGGATGCAGGTGACAGGTGGAAAAGATAGCATAATTAATAATTCGTTTGTTCGAAAAAAGATTGTTCCTATGCCTATGAATACTGACAAGATAATAGCAATATGTAATTTGATAATTTGAAATTTTAAAGAAAATTCGCCAGTAAAGTAAACAAATAAAATCAATATGTATTATTACGACCGTAACATTACAACAAAATATCAGTTATGACAAAATACATACATATTCAAAGCAATCGATTCAAAATTTTAATTTATTATTATATTAATAACATTCCATTCTATACATTTGTTCATTCACACTTTACATACAAAAATACTGCTTCGCCCTTTTTCCTTTTGTAATTTAATTATTAACTATATTTGTTTTACCCCTTGGTTTTACACTTTTGGTATTGGTCATTTCGTAAAGGATGTTTGATATTTTAACAGTAGGCATAACAGTTCAGATTAATCAGAAACGCTTATGACTTAATTAATTTATAGTTTGTAGGAATATATTGAACCATTCTCATTTACATATCAATGTCATAATTTCAATACAGCAAGTGCCCACTTGACTTGTGCTTGCTACGTCTGCCATCGATTATTCTGAGTCGAAAGCAGGCTTAATTCCTTGGCATGTGATATCCGCAAACTTTTAAACAAATCATCCAAAGCTTTCAAGTCCCCTCGTCGCTCATCCATACTCATCTTGTTGCCGAAATAAGCAGTGCTTTCAAAATTCTTACGTTTGACACCTTCCGACCTAGGCTTCTTCACAATAATCGGTTCCAATACAATGTAAGTTTTCGTCCTGCTGAGAAGTTTTCCATTTAGGGACTTGGCACGCTTCGTCCTTCGCTTTGTCTGTGCACTTAGAGGTTTGGGACGTTGGGTTTGCGAATCGATGGAGTACGATTTTCGGATTGTTTTAACTTCACTATCGGATTTTGTCTGTTTTCGTATCAGTGGTTTGACTTTAATTTTATTGGCAACTGCTGGTGGTCTAGGTGATACTTTTGATGGTATCTTCGGCAGTGGGGCGAGAAGAGCTTTCTGCGTAGCTTTCGGTTTATTTTTAGTTCTAGTATTAGTAGTCGTTGTTGTGTCGACTTCATTCTGACGCTTCACCACTTTTTTGGACATTTATTCGACCATCGCGTGCTTTGTGGAAATGCGATGAAACAAGCAATATGTTGTTCTCAGTCGACTTGTCTTGAGCACTCGCCGTCTAGCACTAAATTTAAATAGATTACGAATGAAGTAATAGGTATAGGTAATCGTAATAGTAAAAGTGCGGTTGTAACACGCGATCCTAAAGTTCTCTTGTAGTGGATATGCGTTAGCCGTAGGCTAAGTTCGTGTTTGTGATGTGACTTTAGACTCGAGTCGAGAGGAGTATGGTTGGTGCAAGTACCCTCTTGTTTTTTGACAATTTTTACGCTTTATCGTGTGTGTTCGTCAGGTGCGTCTCCTCACCTTAATACATTATTCGTTTCCGATATTGGAAACTGGCATTCTGGGTTATAATGGAATATTAAATTAAAAATACCAAATGTACAAAAAAGGAATGATCAATACGTAATGTCCTGCTGGGTTTGTCCATTTACCATGAAATTAGGTATCCCTAGAGTACATCTAACTACAAATAGAATTAGCCTCAAAGCGAATAAACCCAATTTAGATATTTTGTTAAGATAAACATAATCTATACATACCTATAAGAATCCTTCATTTTATTCAAGGTCACTGTGTTAATTACTAATGCAGAAAGGCAAAACGTCTACTCCCACAAAACAATCACGCGCATATAAATTACGTTGATCTATAAATATTATCATAAAATTTGCAACCTAATCCGATAGAACACCGACAAGTAGGTCAATAGCACTCAAGTACTTCCCTCTTTTCATTTATTCAGAGAACGAGCAAGTAGAAAAAGAATTAATATTCTTTATTAGATATAGATCATAAAATATATGTATAAGGAGAAGTATAGTCCATTCCAAATTGATTAGTTAGCTAAACTTAGCAAGAGTGCTGTACCCCTCTTAATCCAATAATCCGAAGATTCAATCCCCGCCTTCAAATCCACCGCGACCACAAAAGCAGGATTACCCTGAGTCCCGGTCCTTATAGGGAAATAGTAACAGGGAGCTTCGTACAACCCCTTAGTCCTCTTTTTCAGCTGTTCAACTGGCTTGAAATTTATTAAAGGCATGGGGCACACTAGTTGCATGGGCTGAGGTTCAATTAGACAAGCTGCCTTCTTGTCCCACCCGCCACCTTCGAGGTATATCCCTCTGCAATAGACTCCACCATCGGGTTTTGTTTGTACCATGTTATCGTCCATGGTCATTACAATAAACTCCCATCCAAGGGTATCAATAGGGACTTCCATCAAGCGAGCTGTAGTCTAGTAAAGAGATAGGGGAGAGATATAAGGTTTAGGTGAGGAAAGATGGTGAGTAAGGTGGGCTTTATTTACTTGGAGTACAGCAGTTAGGAAACCTGTAGGAAAGGTAAATGCACTAAGCCAGAAATGTAATGGTGGGTGGGTAGTTTCAGCCCACTTGGAAAAGTGTTCAACCCGCAGGAGCAGGTCCCGCGTCCACGAGCCCAACAATTTTAACGAACTATAAGCTGCAAACAAAGAAAATTAGGTAATGTTGTTAAAACATGGATGGGGCTTTAAACCATTCTGCCAAGTTGAAGGTACCCTTCCTTCAAAGAAGCACGTGAAAATCTCCTCCAAGGACACCGACATGACTACCAATCCTTTGATAGCTTTCTGCAACTCTTCCAACGAGAACTTCATAGAAACCAGCAGTTTGTTATATCTCTGAATTTCTTGCAAAAGCACCACATCTAAAGGTGTCTTGAACGCGCCAATCAACTTATCAGTAGTTTCATAATCGATGGCATCCGGTACTTTGCCCAAGACATCGTAGGCGAGTTGCATAACTTTATCCTCCTTGCTTTCCTCCTCCGCACTGGAAGCTTGTATCTGTAGCGACATCAATGTTTCAAACAACATGCGCGATTCTGAAATCAGTGAAGTGATATCTGCGTTGGGATGCTGCCCGAAAGCTTCCGGACGGTCCACATTGGGCAATAGCATAATATAATCCTGATAGGATTGAAGTGTTCCATCCCGGGGAATATAATAGGTCCCCAAGGAGCTGAGCCTGTACAGAGCGGAAGTGATGGTCTCATCACAGAAATAGAAATTAATGTAGGTGAGGAGCAAGCGTCGATCCCAATCATCTGTAACGTGGCCCCCGTAATTGACACCTGCAATGAGATACTTGAGGGCATCCCAAGGCGTTTGCTGGTATTCATCCAGGTAAATAGTAAGCAGGTTCTCGGAGACTTCAAAGTCTGCATCGTTGAAACTGTAGATTACATTCCAACCCAACTGCTGGAATTTTTTGCGTTCTAGGAGAATTGCATGGAAGAAACATAGGGAAAAGAGGAGTTTCTTATATTTATCTTTTGCCTGGCAAGTGCTAAACTGCTCTTCCGTTATGAGCTGATATAACCGTTTCAGGTTTGCTTTGATACCCTAAAAATTAGGAAATTATAGCTAAATTATTTGAATGTTTTAGAAAAGTATTTACCCTAGGAGGTTCTGTTGTCATTTTAATACCAGATTGTAGAATGGAAATGGGGAATTCTGGATGGGGACTTGAACTGAGCCAAAGCCTAAATTTAGGGTTCACCTTACCGGACTGTAGGGTCTCAACTATTTTATCTAATTTTGGCATCCAACTCAGGGATAAATGACAATTAGCCAGGAAAATCCAATTGCCTTCCCTGGCACCAACACTTAGCAATCTGAAATTTCTACTTTAAAGCAGGTCCTGGCCTGATACAGAGAAAATTACTTAGTGGCAATGGGGGCTTGGCCTTGTCCTAAACTCAACGCATGGAATTTTGCAGTCATTTTGGCAGTTTCAGCCAATTGAACCAAAGAATTAGTTGGGTCAACCCCAGGAGACAGGACGAAAATTAACGGAGTCTGTGGAATAGACTCATTTAAAACTGCTTTGATATCCAATACGGGCGGTTCCACAAAACGGGTGCCAAGTTGATTGACAATAAAGGCAGACACACAAAACGAGATGCGATCCTGCCTCAGTGAGCGCACGAACAACATCTTCTGGAATTCGCTGCAAATTTCGTCCCATTCACCTACCAATGATTGGGTTTCGGGCTCAGTGTGGATGTACCATTGGTACCAATCCCGCGGGTATTGCTCAAAAGTGGCCACAACGCCATGGAAACCCGTCAGCTTGTCCAATTCAGTAATGTTATCCCAACACACGTCGTTTAGCCAACTACATGGATTATCAACCTGATTGGAGCGATCTAAGACAACTCCTCCTCGTAGCAAGAAATTGTATTCGATTGGAACAATTTTATTTTGGGCTTCTAGAATTTTGACGCACATGTGGAATGAAAACAACAACTTGTGTTGTTCGAAAATTGCCCGGCAGGTGTTTTTGTAGACAGCGTACGTGTGGAACTCATTGAGTAAATCAATACGTTCAGACAAACTCTGGGATTTCTGACTGCGTTCAATGCTTTGTACAAATAAGAAAATGTATGCATCCAGGGCAAACTGGTACATGGGGTCAATGCGGCCCATATCATTGAGAACAAAGAACAAGATGGATGCTCGTTCGGCACAAGCACGATAACCTTCCCGGGCTTGATCAATTTCGACTTCTGTCAATTCAGAAATCTCCAAACTCTTCTGTACAGCGATTGAAGTCTGTTTGGAAATTTGCAAAGTGTTGAACAATTCCGCGTCCTCCAGAAGGGAACCTCTGGTTTCATTGAGCAAGCGTAGCAATTCATTTTCGAGTTCAACAAGTGTTCGTTTACCCTTGGCAATTGAAGTGACCATTTCATCTTTTTGCTCCTCTAACTGTGGCCGTTCCTTCCGGACTATAATACCCAATAGTTGAGCTTCCAAACCTTGTTGTTTGATGGAGAAATTAACCAGGGTAGTTTTTGTAGAAATTTCTGGAGGATAATGAGGGTTATTCAATTTGGTGGTGATAAAAAACCGGAAATTCTTGTCGTAAGACACCATCCTGTCATCCAATTTAATTAGATCCATTCCACCTTGCTTGATCACAGCTTTGTCTAAGATTGGACCCAAAGCTGGATCCATTGTTTCGGCAATATTTTGCAACAAAATGGGTTTCCCAAATTGCACAGCATGTTCAATGTACTTCATAAAATCAGGCATGCCAAAATCAATGACTTTCAACTCCCTCCCTGCTTCCATAGCTTTGATCCATTTTTGGGCTTGGCATTGGGGATCAATCACCAACGGCCACCGCGTTCCTCTAGTGATGATAATCCCATTTTCGGTACTGAAACCATCTGAGGGTAGGCCTTGCATGTTCCATTCGCGAATCGTTGTAGGATCCGCTAGGAAATTGATGAAATCAAAGTCTGCAGTAACTGGAACTTCATATTCGTTGACTTCTTTTATCCAATACGCGATCATTATATCACGGTATTCTGAGACGAAGGGTCCGAGGTAGGAAATGAAGGCAGTGGCTAAAAGGCAATCACCTGGTAGAGCATCAAAGATGAGATCTAGTTCTTTAACAGTATTTTCCCAACGTATTTTTTCCCCAGCCAAATTTTCGACCAACATTGAGGCTCTCTCTAGCTGAATACGCAATTGTTCTGCTCTCTTGTTTAATTCCTCTTTCTGTGCCAACTTTTCTTCGTATTCCGCCTGTAGCTTAGCGAGCATTATGTTGAGTTCATCCAATTTAGCTTTGGCCGCTGCTAAAAGCCTCTGCTTTTCTTGGAGGGAAGCCATGGCATCGTCTAATTTTGCCTGCTTGGGTGCAACGTACTTCCATACTTTCGCATATTTTTCGATAGCGATGACCCACATGCATAGGGATTTGGCTGCCAGTGATACAGTTCCAATTTTTTCGGGTACAAATTCCTCATTAGAAGTATAAACGGCAATCTTTTTGAGAGTCTTTTCACTAATATGGTTCTTGTCAAATTCCCGCAAGTCATCAAGAAACCGTTGCTCACCAAGCTGACGCTTTGCTTCCGCCCAAGTGGGGTCCAGTTGTTTCAGGAGCATTACAGCTTCCATTACCATCTCCACTTTTTGGGGAGGCTTCGAATAGGATTTCATTTCACTGATATCTTTTTTGTTAAGTGAATCAAGGGCTTTGATAGCTTCATTGAGGGCAGGCATTGCTTCATCCAAATCAGCTTGCGCAACATCAGCCAGTTTCTTGCAAACAATCTCTTCTTCCCCAATCTTTAAACTCGTTGCATGCACTTGTTTCGCTTGCTCATCAGCATCTCTTTGCTGTGCGGCTATAATGACCATGTATTCGTCACATTGTAGTTGGAATTCGTCGACTTTGACTTTAGCTTCGGCCAATTCAACTGACATCGTCTCAACTTTGGAGCGGCAATCTTCAATTTTCCATAAACCACTCCGCAGTTTATTGGCCTGCTCTGCAACTTCAATGCGTTTGTTATCCAACATTCTAAAAAAAAAATATTGTGAGGATCCTAAAGACTCAAAAAAACTTCTAATTACACTTTATATCCAGCGACCAGTTCGATATAGTTGACTGGAGTGACATAACTGTGTCGTTTTAGTTGTTCCGCCATTCTACGCGCATAAAATGCTACATTGCTGTGAATTGTGGAAAATATGCTAGCCACTGCTATTCGCAACTTATCTTGAGTGGTTATGATTAAAGAATCACGCCGAACTAGGCCCACTTCGCCCGTAATCGTCTCTACGAAATTGACGCTGGCTATGTACTTGTTAGCTACGTCAAGGAGGGCAGGTTTGGGCCACTCTGAGAACCAGTCGATTGTTGTGCAGTTAACTAGGGCGGGGTATTGTCTCAGACGGTTTCTGAATGCTTCCCCAATAGGGCTCATGCAAAGAATGATGTGCATGTTCATACGTATTCGATGGATGAAAAACGTGTAGATTTCCTCATTGGTTTGTGTAATGTTATTCTTCACTACGGCGTTGTACAATTTACCTTTAATCTCCTCAAATTCATCGGGTTTATATAAGTTAGATACTTCCCCACTGCTCAACATATTGTTGATAATTTCCAGAAAGCCTTCATCCATAACTTGCGTATCGTTAAACAAAAACGATGTTTGCCTCGCTTCGACTCCAGTCAAGTTGTTTAACTTTTTGAGATCCTCTTTAAACTCTGGAATTTTGTATGAACGAGTTACACTGATTTGGAAGGTGTTCAATTCAGCAATGTATGCGCCAATTCTAGCATCAGATTGTCTTCCACTTCCACCTATGCCAATCAATAACATGTTGCCTCGAGGTTGCGATACCACACGTACAATGCGGCAAATATGCTCGATTGCATCTTTGAACAAGACCAAGTCCATGCGGACCACGCCGGGCGACGCATTATATTCCTCCATTTGGAGCATAATATGGTTACGCAAAGCATCAAGATTATTAAAGTCTTCGTAGAGCCCAAATTGATGCATAAAGTCACCAAAAATAGGTATCTCTTTGTTGGGACAGATTGAGTGAAGAGTTACCTCAAAATATCGACCCAATTGTTCATTCATTTGATCCTTAAACCACTCCCGATCTCGATCATCAATCAACCGATCATAATACACTCGGAAACATTCATGTATCCACAATTTGAGCATAAACGTTTTGCTGTTACCGATGTCTTTATGGGACCGCAGTAATCCTTGAAACACCTTGGAAATATCGCGTAAATTGAACAAATAATGAATCTTGGTTGGAGTCGGTAGCATTCGGGCAATGACATTAAAATACAAGTCAATGGTGGCTTCTGTAATATACCGACCGATGCCTTTGACATCATCATAAAAATCAGTCAAGTGTTGCATAATCATTGTACCAAAAATAGTCGCAATAGTTGACTCAGCTGGAAAAGTCATATTAATCAAATTGAACCTGCTTTGGAAGCGTTCTGAAATAACATTGCGTCCTCCCCCTGGTGGGCCCATTGCACCCATTATAAACATGTTCTGAAAAGGGTTTAAAATTTCGACAATAATATTTTGCATATAAAAATATGTTACTTGAATATATTTCCGCCATTGTTTTTGTCTGTCATACCAAAACCCATAATCAACCCACTGTCTAAGCAATTCTAAAGGCGGTTGAGATCCATAGAATTCTTTAGCAGGCATATTCAAATCATCCAAGAAGGCAATCATGCGCTTACCACCTGGAGGTGCGTACGAGTTTTTAGTACGCTTTTCAGTACGTCCTTCAATAGCTTCTTGTACATTTAGGGAAGTGGTCTGTGCAGACATATTGACGTACAACATCACGTACTTATCCTTGTTCACACCAGCCAAGACGGAAGCCGCTGTTGATGTCTTGCCAGTACCTACAGGACCTGTTAGAAGGACAGGGTGTCCCTTTGCCAACAAACAACCAACTATGTACTCATATCGGACAGTATCAATGGTGGGGACTATAATTTTATAAAAAGGGGTTTTGTCCTCATAGCGCCAACCAACATTCAACTTTTCCTCCCATGCCATAAAGCATTTGTTTTTCGTATCAACATAGTACTCGTAGATGGTATCTTTGAGAGGAAATACACCTTCGCGTTCGCGGATATAAGCATCGAGCTTACGTCGCCCAACATCATCAACAGTGGCACAAACAGACCAAATTAGACTATAATTGAGAAATAAATTGGGCATTGAAAAGAAAACATGTGGAATAGCAGAATACCAGAATAAAAACCAAATTTTGGTCATATCTTCGAAGACGTCTTCATTCGAATTGTCTATACCATTCTCTTTCGTCGCAAACATATCAAGCAATCTGCACAACGACATGACCAAGTTCAGTTCCGCACATACCACAGTTTCCTCACAATTTATGCGTTTAAAGTCAAGGAGTGGTTGAAGGTAGTAATTGAAATATCCTCTCATCTTCAAATTAGTTAATTATTTTTTTTAAATCCTTAAAATTAGAGAATACCTACAATATTCTGATAATCTTTGCCACGATTTTCCACTTTCTGTATCCACGAAGTTACGTATGGTTGCCATCCCCAATCCTTATAATCGTTGTAGACCATCCCACAGCGACTGACAGTAGCTGGTGAGGCCACAGTCAAGTCACCCACTTCAAAAAGCAGCGATACTTGTGGGGGCATTGTAATCCGATCACTATTAATCAATGTGAGAATCTTGTTGTCGTCCATAACGCTGTTCATATTCTCAATCCATACAGCATCCACTGGGCCATCAAACAAGATCCACTTCTCATCCGGCGATTCATCCGCACATGTGGCCCTCATGGTCGAACTAATTACTCCATCGGACCATTCTCCAGTACTTAAATTGTACTCGCCGTAAAGTTCGGCCAAGTTAAGTGCTTTGGGATTAATAGGGAACTCTGTAACAGCTTGATATCCTTGTTTGCCTTCCTTTTTGAGGCGAGTGAGAGAGTCCCTAAGGGCTTTCCAGGTGACACTCTTAGCAGTGCAGGTACGCCCCAGAATCATGACAGAGTGCCTCGAATTTTTGGTTTCATAAAGTTGGATTACTTTAGTAATGGCATTCTGGATAGGTTGCAGTCCAAGTTTCTCCAACTCTTTGGTAATGGCCGCGGTCATATCTTCATATTCGAGGGTGGGCAGAGTTACCCCCGGAAAGATATCGCTCATAATACCGTTAAAAAGAGGCAAGTCATCTGAAGTCAATCGAGCAATGTTCATATCTTTCATGGCCAAATACACAATTTGTTCTTCAGGTAATGAAGGAAACTGCCGTCTTTTACGGCCCGCATATCTCAAAAGTGCTACCATGGAACGCAGGCCAAAGTCATAATGATCCTGCTTACTGAGTTGTCTCATAGAGAGCTGATATAAAGTAAACACTTTTTTGGCCAAGAGGCGAGCAGCCGTAAAACCATCACTGAACAAGGTGTTCTCGGCAATAATAGCACTATCAGGGACCATCATCGAAATAGGGCGGAACATAGATTTCAAATTATCAGGCAATTCAGTACGGCCAGCATACCCAGGATTCATTGTAATAAAGATGCCACAGGTCAGTTTCAAATTGATATCAATACCCTCAAATACAAACGTTTTCAACTTTTGGGAAATTGCCGCCAGGATACACATAATTTGTTGGGCCACTACAGAAAGCACTTCGATGTTGATACGATTAAATTCGTCGAAACAACCCCAAGCGCCTGTTTGTGCCAAGCCACTAAAGCACTTCCCCATACTTTTATAATCCAAACCCTCTGAACAGTTATTAACAATTACCCACATCCCCATTGCTTTGCCTAAATCTTTGACAGTCTCGGTCTTGCCTGTGCCGGCGGGTCCTTTGGGACTACCACCTCGGAACAAGTGCAGGGCAGTTGTTAGTGTAATGTAACAACGATCAGTGAGGGGTGTTATGACTAGCCGACCAGAATTACCGTTGTACTCGTAACCGTACAAAAAGTGGGTGTTAGTTTGACGGATGATACAGTCATCTATTTCTCGGTCCCAGTAGAATCGCAGTTGAGAGAACCATTCAAATGCACCGGTATCCATGCAATCTAAATGAATTCACTGTAAAGCCCGAAATTAAACAGATTTAGAAAACTCACTGGCCTTGTACATTCTATCTATCACATCTCTTGCGTGAATTTCAATCGTGATCAGGGAATTCGCCTTGAGGCGCTGCAATTTTGGTAGTTCGCGACGACTAAGTTCGGATAATTTTAACAAGATATGGTTTTGTTTCTTTCTGAGACGCTTCAAGGGTTTTTTGCTCTCGGTCAACTTGCAATGTACCAAAGCTCGGGTGCAATCCGTGGTCCATTGCATCTGCCCAAATGTTGACATTAAACTCACTATTTTTTTCTCTACCTATTTTTTAATTACTTGACTGCATGCATTACAAAGTTGGCCACAATACGTCAAAAGCCATTTGTCGCGATGGCTTAACATTTTCTTTAGTGCGGCCCGACAAGGTTTAAACTCCGTTTTTAGTGTAATTTTCATGTGATTTTCAATCTCGCACAACCAATACTCTACCTGCCCTTCAATGACTAACATTTTCGGGAATTCCATGTACTCACCGTCATCGGAGAACATTCCAAAAGCTTCTGACTTGGTTGTCACTGGATTCTAAATTTAATTTTGAATTTAAAGGAAGTAATTGGATTATATAGGGTGGAATACCTTTTGTAGTTTTAGTTTTACAAGGTTATCAAACAATTTTTTGAAATGTGGCTGAACCACTTCCGGTTTCTTAGAGTTGCCCAAAATTTCGAGCATATCATCATTGGATATGAAATAAAACCGCGGGAAAACATGGCGCTTCTTCTCCAGGTACGCTTCCAGAGATCTTTGGATCGTCTCCAACTTATCATTCATTCTGTTAAATTTGTTGAGCAACTGTGGGACGGGAATGTAGTTGACTGCTTTCATGGCAGACTTTGCCGCAGCCATCTTGGTAGATATTTCTTTCCATTCGTTGGTCAACGAGTCGAAATCTTTGGTTTCTTTCGGAAGTTGCTTCCTAATATCTTCACCACCAAAGATATTCTGGAAATGATATACTTTGAAGGATTGGTTCAAAAAATGTACAAAGTCAGGTGGATACTTCTAGGTAAAGCCACTGTCTCTGGACATTTAGACCACACTCCAAGACTTCCATAATGTATGAAAGTGCGCGTTCCCACATGTCAACTTCTTTGGCAAAGGGTTCCACAAACCTGGTGCTCTTCATAGTGGATAATTGCATCATGTTCTCTTCAAGAACTTGGAAGCAATCGTCCACCGACTTGATCCTGAAGAGTCCTTTATAAGCCACCATTTCGATGATCACGGTTTTCCACGTTTCAGCAATGGCACGAAGTCCCTTCTCAATCAGCAACTCCATAGTGGCGGCATTTGAGATTTCGTTAATCTGTTCAGCGTAGTCAATCATCTTCATATTGATAATCGCTTCAAGGTTGAAGCTTGGCGAGTTCTGGTCGAATTCTTCTTTCATTGCCAGGCGCACTCGGTCCCAATGACGGGGCCTCATGGCAGTATTCTTCAGATCTGAAATAAGAGGCAAGGTTCGCCGAAAGGCATCTACCCGGGATCGGGTAAACTCCACAATGGTCCAACTGAACGAAAAGTTAGATCAACTCAAATTTATAAAATGGAAATTAAAAACGCACTTCTTTTCTTTCAATTCACGGGCAAGTTTAGTTAATTTTCGGAATAAAGTCTGCGCCAGATCTTCCATATCTTCCGTACGAATATTCCAAAATTCACCAGATTTGTAATTGTGCCAAGCTTTCTCCCATTCATCAGTCAATTGCCAGACAACCTCGCAAATGGCAAGTTCTTTTTCTAACATGGCTAAATCGGCCGATTCAATTAGACTTAACTCGAATATGCCCAAGTTGGCCTTGCAAAGCTCTTCTCGTTTACGTATGGCGGCTATTTGCTCGCGTACATTTGCCAAAAACGCTAAAGCATCTGTACATTTAATATCCTGGCTGAATGGTCCACTTATCATGAACCCATCAAGAAGTTCTTGAGCATCTCGCTTGATATCTTCCGCCTCTTCAAGAAGGTTATTTCGGAAGCTATTCTATTATTGGAAAAATCAAGGACAAAGGTTAGGAGTTAGGACTAATACGAATATTTGAAAAGGGTTGAATAAATACGCAAGTTTATCTTTTAAACTTTTTAGATTCTTTCGGACTCGGTATCACTACCTTTGTAAACTGAATCATCTTATCAGCCTCCTCAAGCGTAGTCAAGTAAGCTTCCCATTCAAATTGGATGTTTTTCATTTTTTTTTTCACTTCCGGTACTAATTCACAAACATACTTATCTAAAATTTCTGACTGGTCGTAAATAGCCTGAAATTTGGCTGATTCTTCGGGAACTTCCTCAATGAGGCGATTATACAAATCAATCGATTGGGACATTTCAGTCAAATTTTGCGGGACATAGGTCACCCTAAAATTATCAATTACCAAGAAACACTCATAGACACTACATTTGTAACTTACATTTCTGAATGAGTCGATGTGTATTCATAAACATGCAAAATCATATTCGTAGTTTTATTGAATAGCAACGTGGTGAACTTCATTTGCCATTCGAAGCAATGTTCGATAATCGCCTTCTTGAGTTGAGTACAATCGATAAGAATGAAGTAAACATTCGTAATATTTTCAACAACTTGGCAATTGTTGGCCATTTCAGTGTAGCGCCCGATATTGGCATCAAAATCAGTGGCGTCCGGATTGTTCATTTCGTACCGTTCGATAAATTTATCTTTGTCAACCTCGAAGAGATCACGGAACGGGTTCCACATCTTGAGATACTCCTGAATTTTCTCAATATTTGTTTTAATTTCATCATTGATCATATATTGTAAATTGCGACATTCATTTTCATCGGCTAAAAGAACACTGAATGGGGCAATGCTTGCACTTTCAATGTGAAACTTTTCGCAGATTCTTGGCACAGCACGCATTTCTTCGGTTATGTCATGCAAAACGCTTGACATAATGCTAGCAACTTCCGGGATCGACGGATCAAAAACAATCTAAAAATGGTATCTTTTAAATTTGAAAAATTTTTTGAATGGATTCGTACGCGGTTGTTTTTGAGCAAAGCATTCAACTTGATAATGGCATTCGGCCCAATAATACCGTCACCATGAAGTGATTCAAAGATATGCTCCATGGAATTACGCACGGTGATCTTCAAGGATTCCTCGAGTAAAATATCAAAACGCATAATGTATTTGATCCATTGATCAGCCATATTCTGAATATGTTGCTCAAATCCTTCATAGACAATAATCAAGTAGTTCAGAATTTGTCGCATGTAATCCAGAAACTTGTCAATCGATTTTTCCAAATAATTGGTTACATATTCGTGCAACTCTTCAAGAGAATACAAGTAATTCGCCTGTATTTGAATGAGAGGAGTATCACAAATTTTCTCGCATATAGCGACAATTTCCAAATTACATGTTTTATAATCATCAACAAAGTCTTGCAACTCAGCAGTGCAAGCACTACATTCAGATATGTACGAATCAACAATTTCATTATTCCATGTCAACTTAGACAAACCAGGCGCAATCTTTTTCTCAACATTCGAAATCAACATTTTGAACAAGATGCGTTCATCTTCAGACAACGAGGCTAACAATTTATTGTAATCCTTAACAACTTGCACAACATTTTCATACACAAAGTGGATGGTTCCAAATTTATTGAAAAGCGCTGTGCAATTTGTAGGAGTTTCATATTTTAACAAATGAAAGTAGCGAATTTCTTGATGGATAGTAATCAAACTCCTACAACACGTCTCTGTTTAGCTAAAAGTACATTTGCAAACCTTTTAATTTACTTGTCCAAATTGCATTCTAACAATCCAGGCCTATTAGCACTTCTGGCCATTAAAGGTCTCTCCAGTCGACCAGTAACATCGTTACCTACTGATTCATTAAATTTTCTATAACAACTCAAAATATACTCTTCAATAGAGGCCACCAGTTTATCATATTGTTGAAACACTTCATCAGCGATGCTGCAAGGAATCATCCAGTGAGCATCTTTGAGAACCTTTTTAAGAAGTTCTAGATGGTTAGCTTTCATGGATGCCATAATAGCCCTCCCAGCAAAGTAGGGCATGTTTAAAGGGTATTCTTCTTTTTCATCCATAAGATCATTTTTACAATCTTGTATCTCCGTTTTAAACAATAGATAAACATACATGGTCTTCCGTTCAAACAATGACTTCAAAGACGGTCTTTGGGCATAGTTGTAGAATGAAGCTAAAGCTTGGACACCTTCATCAACAGTGGGGATTTGTTCAAACACACTATTTACAAGATTCTCAATGACAATTTCGATATCTTTGACTTTGCTGCGAAACATCAGGATCTCGTCATACCATTGAGCCGACTGCACGTCGAGGATTATATCTTTGACCCTTCCAATGGTACTGAGAGCCTCAATAAACATTTCCTCGACTTTTTCGCACCAGTTTTCAAACTCATCCGCTCGAGTACCACTAAATTTCGGTTTTGGTATGTCCTCGGTCTCGTCATACCGCGCAAATGTAATCATTGATTCGCAAATCTCAATCATATCTTTCATTCTCTGCATAAATGAGTCCAAGTGCCCCAAAATGGGTTGACGTTCAAGTTCCCAAGGATCAGGGGTCAGTTTATTATGCGCATCACATATCTAATGAGTAAACATTTGAGAAAAAAGAAAACTGATCTAAACTCGGTAACCACTTACCATATCGTAAATTGTAATGTACCTAGTGCAACATTCCAAACATGTCCGAAATAATATAATAGACGCACGACTGTGTTTCTGCTTAAAGACAAGATTTAAATCGATAAACTCGGTGCACTTGAGAATGACCTGAGTGGTCAAAGACCGCATCAAGATGGTAATCCTCGAGGGAGTGTTAAAGAAACGACTGTTCAACCAAATAAACCTAATTTCTGTTAATATACGGGGAACCTTTTCGGGAATTTCCAATGCATTGGCACACCTATTAAGTTCTTCGCAAGATGGACGCAAAATTTGCAAATATTCAATATTGGATTTGGCCTCTTCCATCTTACCACTTATTTCATCAACAACACTTTGAAACTGCTTCACGTAAAGTGATTGCACTGCATTTAAAGTGTCGCAGGTTTTCTTTAAGTATTTGTTAGTTAGTTGCTGACTTACACCAGTCAAATTTTGGTCTAAAATTTCCACCAGTTTATTAGAAAATCAAGATGAAACCTTGATGACGTTCGAAATGGTACTTACAGCGATAAATCCACATTTCAAGTTCATCCAGCGGCGTTTTATCAGTCTCGTTCTTGCGCTGATCCTGGTCCTGCAGAACTATCCTGATCTGTCTGGTCCAGTAAACTACAACAGCTTCCAAACGCTTGACGAGATCTTTGTCTTTGGTTGCTTCCTCCATGCTCAGCTGTAAACCCTCCTTGGGGATGTATAGAACAGTGAAACCCAACAATTTGTAGTAAACATCAGTCAGTTTAGACATGAAATGATGCAAACGGTCACAAAAATCACTTCGGACACTGTCTGGCCATGACTTGGCATTGAAAAAAATCGGCCCGTAGACATTCTCCATTAATTCTAAGAGGGTACCTTCAATTGTGCCAGTAACAGTACCAAATGTGACATTATCATGAAAATTTTTGACGGTGAAGATTTCCTTCGGAGTATCCCGAATGAAATAAGTCAAATCTTCGAAGACGACTGTAGGGAATCCGTTTACGGCTGTAAGCGTGTCGCCATTGAAGAACACGCAAAGAACCCTATTACCCGGTTCGAGGAAATAATTCCTTATCTGTTCTTCAGTAGCGTCGTTCCAATCAGTTGGTCGAAGATCATATAAAGTGGTCATGTTCTTAATGAAACCGACCAGTTGCTGCAATTCTTGATCACCGTAACTTGCCAAAGGTTCTTGATCTGCGTCAATACCGGCAAGCTTCGAGCTTGTAGTTGATCGCGCCTCACGAACTTCATCATCACTTGAGAAAAGCGAATCTTTTTCTTCAACAACTTCTTCGTTAAACATTCCAGCCATGGTTTTCAGAGAAATTCACTGTGATTATTTCTTCTGATCAGTCACAAGTTATTCGCAGTTGTTTGATCGATAACTGTTTGACTTTGATGTTTGCCAGTTGTTTCCAGGACAACACAACATAACTGTACATCGCATATTTCAAAGCAGTTTTACCTCGATTTTATATTTAGTTTTACTGTTTTTAATTTATTTTATAAAGAAAAGGTACAATGAGGAATTTTATGATATTTCTATTCACACTTAAATCGCGCCTCCGAATGTCATACGTCTTCATAACTTTAAATGTACTGCAAATAATCATCGGGTGCTTGATGAGCGGTGGTTCAATTTACATCTGCTTATCAGTGACCAAGTATTTATATGCTGAAAAGGCCGAAATTCGTTTCGTCTTCACTGTCTTCGCCATCTTTGGAACGCATATCATCGTACAATATTTGATTGGAATCAAAATGGTTGAACGATGTGTTGTCAAATCCCATAAGTAAACCTCAAAAGATATCATTCCTTTTCTCAATGATCTTTCTCTTTTGTTTAATCTAATTAGGAAAAGTACCAAGAGAGATTTGTATCTATGGCTGTTAGTATGCACCAACACAATCTTGGACTTGGTCATATTAGGCACTATGATAATAAAAATATCCAAGCATATCATTAGATCTATAAGACATTCGATGGAGAAAGGAATGCGGCATTATCTAACCGACCCGTTGTGGAAACACACCATGGATCGATGGCAATTCTCGCTTAAATGTTGCGGGGTTGTAGATTTCCGGGACTGGCACAGCATTTCATGGCTGGATAAATACCACATTAATGTGGACAGTCCGACAGTACAAAGGTCTCCGAATTTCAGAAAAAAAGGGTACAAGGGATTGAAACTGAACTCATTTAATTTCAGTTTGCTCCTGAGCAAAGACCATCTTCATCTGCCGGTAACCCCATGGAGTTGTTGTAAGTTAGATTACCCCATGCAATGCTTCCATGATCCTATCCAACAAATGGATTCGACCCAGGTTTGGAAAGAACAACCAGAGATACCAGAGTTGAGTTTAAACCATAGAGGATGCTTGGAAGCAATACGTTATCCCATTGAAATGGCGTTAGCCGTTTTTCTAGTACTGTGTATTGCCTTATTAGTACTTCATGTAAGTCGGTATCCCAAAGATTATAGCTGATATCATTTTTTAAAACTTATTTGTAGATCGCCATAGTTATCGTGTCGAGATTGTTATACACATCCTGTCGAAATGCAGTGATCCTACATGACACCTCTGGTAAATCCCCAGGGTGGTTGTTCACACGTGATTGCCTGGCCGACAAACGCGGACGAACCCTATCAGAAATTATCGACGATTTAGAATACGAGTCAGAATCTGAGGAATATGAGGGTAGTGACGCGTTCACAATGTCGTCCCGAGTATCATTCAATGATCATGGGCCACCACAACGAAGATCCAAAAAATCTTCCTTTATAAAACGCTTTAGCCATTTTGATATACCCAGAAAATCGTCTGTGGATAAAAAGGATTCAAGCCATGCGATACTGTCCCAAAGACAATCAAGTCACAGGAGGCTATCACACAGGAAATCACACAGAAAAAGTCATAGCAATGCTCCAAGAGATTCATCACCTACTGGCTATGAAAGACCTTCCAACCGACAATCATCCAGGCAACGGCAATCAGAAAGGCAAAGCACAAGACAATCGATTGGACCTAGTCAAGGACAATCACAAAGATATAGTCTGAGACAATCGCAAAGACCAAGTCAGAGACAATCGCAGAGACCAAGCCAGAGACAATCGCAGAGACCAAGCCAGAGTCATAGTATGAGACAATCGCGAAAAACTGGATCTTCTCGGTTGAATCACTTTAGTTTGCCTTATATTAGAGAATCAGTAAGACCCAGTTCGCCGTCGTTGCCGTCGGGGTCAACGAGCAGGGCTTCAAGTATTATCGAGAAGAGTGATAGCAGATTTAGTAGGTTAAGTAGCAGACAACCGGAAGAATCGGCAATTTGGCCCCCGCCATCGGGGAATTTTGATAGCGGCAGAGAGAGCGACAACGACACGGTTTCAAGTGCCACCGAAGCAGCGCTTATGCTCAGATAACACTTACTTGATTCTTATATTTGAGATATCTTATACTAAATTGTAAATTAGCTCTCGAGCACACACGAATTAAAATAAAAGATGGAGATTGTTTGTCATTTTGCAACATTGGGAAATTTTCGTCACCTCTAAAAACCGTGAAAACCTGTTTATTTTTTAGTTAGTAACACTGGAAGCCGCAAGTAATAGAGATTTATGTTCTAAATTATTACCAGCTGCAGTTAACGTCATCAAAAGTTAATTTTGTGAAAATTTAACCCTGTATACAGGCTGTTTACTAATTGTTGAATCACCGACACGTGGCGTCCTTTGCTGCGTAATTAATTATGAAGAGAAAATCTCAATACAAAAATGTTCTTACTCGATCCGTTGGCTTTTGCAAGCTTATCAAAGTTTCTATTTTGGACAACGAAATATGCTATTTCAATGAGAAACAATACCTGAAATATGTTACATTTTCCCCAAGGAGGCATACGTAAAATTTCATAGCTGTATCTTGCTGTTAAGAAAATTGATGTTTTTAACACTCCGTTGAGAAAAAATATACATTTGAAAACGTTGCAAAAATAAGGTTTATGAATAAGTTAAGAAAGTTTAAGATAATGAAATAGGCTTGTTTAGTGAAATAGGATTTGTTTCAGTGTCTTTTGCCTTAAGGACTTTTCTGTATATCCCATAGTTTGCTTGTTATGGCCATTTTTGTCTTTTTTCGGTGGTTTTTCGCGACTATCTGGAAAATCTTAATGGTTAGGGCA
>JARJDT010010916.1:0-18817 GCA_030264655.1 Leptusa sp. GC000079
TTCAAGAAAAACAACAGAAAAAAACACAAAAATCGCCATAAAACGCAAACTATTGGAGATAATAAAAAGTGCGAAATACAAAATAGGTTCGCAAAATTATGAGCTTCAACTTCCCCAAATTCACTTTTGTCGTCACTGTTACGATTTTCCTATTATTCAAGAAAAACAACAGAAAAAAACACTAAAATCGCCATAAAACGCAAACTACTGGAGATATAGCAAAGTGCCAAATACAAAAAAGATGCGCAAAATTATGAGCTTCAACTTCCCCAAAGACACTTTTGTCGTCACTGTTACGGTTTTCCCTATATTCAACAAAAACAAGAGAAAAAAGCACTAAAGCACTACTAAAAGAGTAACAAATAAGAGCAAATTAACCCGCTAGAGTAACAAATTATTGTTTTTATGAACACGTTGTATGAATACAGAATTGGTGCTGCCATTTATCGGCCATTAGTAAAAGCATGTTGATCATCGAGTATGTGAGGCTGAGTCAGTCATTAAATAAGCTAAACTCAATGCTCACTACGTGATTAATCCAAATTTATAATTAAGAATAATTTTAGAATATTGCACCAAAATGTCTTCAAAGGTAATTAACGAAAACGTAGATAATATTGGAAGGACTTCTAGTTTAAACATACAGCATGACATTGAGGAAATAACTGTAAGCGTTTCAATCCAAATATCCGAACATTTGTTTTTGTTTACTTGTAATATTTTAGCAAATTCCTGAGTCTGTATTCACAAATATTATCATCGCAGAAGATGAAGATATTATTTCAACAACATCAGAAGACAATCCACTGATAGGGTCAGTCAGGCTACGAGCACAGAAAGCGGGGAAAGTTACCATTGAACCAGGATCTTTAAATGTTCTATCCAGCAAATATGAAGTAATACAAGTTTAACTGCAATTCAACGAGTTTTAATTAATTTACATTGCAGAGCTTAGATTATGACACCGTTGAGAATTATTTATTACTTGACGAGGAGCGCAAAAAGGGCTACAAGTTTATAGTTAGGAAATTGATATCCAAATGGATAATATTTTTGTTGATTGGAATGATAACAGCATTGATTGCCTGCATAGTTGATATACTAATAGACTCTTTAAGTGAACTAAAGTATGGTCGATTGCAAGAATGTAAGTTTTAGAAACATATTCAATTTAATTTTCTTATAAGATGCATTTTTAGTGGTTGACAAATATGTACTCAAGGGTAAACTATACATTCCTTACTTTTACTGGGTACTGTTCAATATTATCCCTGTGTTTATTGGGTCAGTGCTTGTTGCTTATGTTGAACCAGTAGCTGCAGGTTCAGGAATACCTCAAGTCAAATGTTATTTGAATGGCGTTAAAGTACCGCGTTTGGTACGCATAAGAACACTCATTGTTAAAGCTGTTGGAGTAATTTGTTCCGTCGTTGGCGGCCTCGCCGGCGGAAAAGTAAGTTACCCTCATTATTAATAACATAATAACCATTTTCTCACCTTAAAACATATAGGAAGGACCAATGATCCATGTGGGTGCAGCTGTAGCAGCCGGCATTTCACAGGGAAAGAGCACAACATTCAATACAGACTTGCATATCTTGCGTTATTTCCGCGAGGATCAAGAAAAACGCGATTTTGTATCCGGGGGCGCTGCATCCGGCGTGTCTGCTGCGTTCGGTGCACCCGTCGGCGGCGTGCTTTTCTCCCTGGAAGAAGGCGCTTCATTCTGGAACCAAAGTTTAACATGGCGTATTTTCTTTGCGTCTGTTGTGAGCACATTCACGCTGAATTTATTCTTGTCGATGTACTATGGTGAGCCGGGCAACTTGCAATACCCCGGCTTATTAAATCTCGGACACTTTGAGGAGTTCACCTACTCTTTATACGAATTACCAGTATTTGCTATATTAGGCGCTTTCGGCGGATTAACGGGCGCGTTATGGAACAGTATAAATTACAAGTTATCAGTTTTTAGACTAAGATATATTAACAAACGTTGGCTCAAAGTAATTGAAGCCTGCCTAGTGGCCACAATGACTGCAACTGCCGGTTTTCTCATGATATTTTTTCTCAACGACTGCAAACCACTAGGACAGGACCCAACAAAATTCCCAACACAGGTAATTCATTCATTAATTCATATCTTAATTACATTTTACTATATGTTAATTGAACTCTTAGGTATACTGCAATGATGGCCAATACAATGTCCTCGCCAGTATATGGTTTCAAACCCCAGAGGCATCAGTACGCTCATTGTTTCATGATCCTCCAAACACGCATAATGTTACATCGTTAATTTGTTTTGTTATTGTATATTTCCTTATTTCTTGTTGGACTTTCGGACTGTCCACTTCAAACGGTTTGTTTATCCCTTCGTTATTGACGGGGGCTGCATGGGGACGGTTGATGTCAGTCGGCCTTACATACATTTATCCAACAGTAAGCACTAATATTGGAATATTTAAGTTTTAATGTCTAAATGAAACATTGAAGACAATGGTCCATCCGGGAAAGTACGCGTTAATCGGTGCCGCTGCGCAATTAGGCGGACTTGTTAGAATGACAATAAGTTTAACAGTCATTATCATGGAAACCACGCAGAATATCTCATTCGGTTTGCCGTTGATTGTGACTTTGATAGCGGCGAAATGGACTGGCGACTTCTTCAATGAGGGTATCTACGACATTCATATCCAGCTGAGTGGTATTCCCTTCCTGTCATGGGACCCGCCGCCGCTAACACACAACATTTACGCGAGTGAAGTGATGTCACATCCTGTCGCTACGCTTAAAACTGTTGAAAACGTTGGTCATGTTGTGGAATTGCTCAAGTTAAAGTCATATAATGGTTTTCCCGTTGTCGATCCTCCGCGGAGTGACACAACGCAGATTACTTCCTATGGTAAACTACGTGGTTTGATGTTGCGGTCGCAACTCATTGTAATGTTACGCAATAAAATTTTCAATGAGACTGAAAATTCGTGGGTGAATATCAGCGCGGATATATTCAGGGATGAGTATCCGCGATATCCCACTATTGATGTAAGTTGTCAACTTATTTCCTTTCAATTTCTTGGAACTTACCTGTTAAAATCATTTTCTAATAGCTTGTTGAAATTACTGAAGAAGAAAAGACATATTCAATGGACTTCCGACCATTCATGAATCCGTCACCGTTTACAGTCTTACATGTAAATATTTTTCATTTCACTTGCATAATTTGAATTAATCTTATTAATTTCATTCTTTGTATTGAAAGTCTACGTCGTTGCCACGCATGTTCCGTTTGTTTCGTGCACTAGGCTTGCGCCACTTGCCGATAGTCAACGACAGCAGCGAAGTGATTGGCATGGTAACACGTAAAGATCTTGCCCGCTATCGCGTCTGGCGACATCAGGGTCGCATGGGCGTCGAAGAGTTGCTTGTTTCCAAAGAAATTTAATTGTACAACCACAAAAACAATAATAATGTAACAAAACCAATGAATACTTCTACAATAAATTAAAGTATAAAAATCTACATCCACTAAAGTATGTAAGTATAAAAGTATATAGATGACCATTAACACATGCGGTCATTGTGTAATTGCGCATTTTCCTTTTATTTCCATTACATACACAAAAGTTGATTAATGATACAAGTAGCAGTATAAATATTTTACAAAGTCACTAAAATTTAATTATTTTATTTTTATATGAATGTTTGTAAATGTATGTTACTCTATATTAATAAATTTATTTCGGTTAAAATTCTTTGTCTTGCATTTAATTCATACTGGTTTGTGGTTTCTGTTGCGGTTTTGCGTTTTCATTTATGCTCCCAATTATTTTATCGAAAGTTCATCATAATCTTTGATCAAACATGGTTTATAGGAAAGTAAGCCATGTTAGTCTTTTAAAACTGAACGCAGTTTTAATAAAGTATCTTCAGTTGACAGCAAACATGAATTTTGGCAACATTTACTGGATTTCCGTGATCTCATTTGGAGAATCTATTTAAATTTACATATTAATAAAAATACATATTATGACAAGAAGTACTTTACAATAAACCGAGTTTGATCCGACTATATCATTCAAGGCGGGATATATCGCGCAAAACTAAAGAGAAATTCATTATCAGCACGGTCTTTTCCTCTATTTGTTTAATAATTTGCTCTTACTATGCTATGTATGTATGTTGCTAGAATGATCTTGAAGTCTAAACTTTATCGATTTATCATAGTAATTGTAGGTATAAGGAGCATATTTTAGTTATTTAGTTAGATAAAATTGCGCAGGAAGCTTTCTAATTCATACTGATTATTATACTTTACTGTCTTTTTTAATTTTACTCATATCTTCACTTAATTTGATCATGTTGCGAATAAATTTTGGTTTTGTTTCCACTTACCTTTACTTCATTCATCAGCATTAAAGACAACGCATCATTTCTTGTAATTGTAACAATTTTTCTGTCTTTGCAGTGCAGTTGTCTTGACTATGTATAATTTAAATAAAAAACTAACTAGTTTTACGTTACCGCTCGTTATCCGTTTGTGTGCTCCACCTACCTTGACTACTGATCGAACAACATTCATCAGTAGTTCCCGCTCCGTGAAATTTCGTTGCTTTTCAAACTCTAAACATAGTAATTGCAATTCAATTCAGACATACGAATGGCTAGAAGTGCTAGCCTTGCGTCTATGTCACGCGGACGTTTCGTTCTCGCCCCATCCCTCGCTATCACACTCCGACTCGCTCGCCGAGTCCGAATCGCTAAACTCGACAGCAACGCGCCGCGCGAGGATACTCGCCACATCATGCAAGCCGTTCCCGCGCTCTACTTCCTTCTGCTCGATCTTTTCGACCTTCCGCAGTTTAATACCATCACGTATAGCCTTGAGTAGATCGTTCCGTGGATCTACCATAGGCGGCGCTTTCTGTATAGCGCGCTCTTTAGGAGGTGTCAGTTTCGGGGGCGCCGAGTTCAGGATCTTCGCCAAGTCGCCGTTGGTAATGGGCGGCGGCGGACTAGCCGGTCCATTGGCCAACAATGGCATTGGTGGTGGAGGTGGTGGCGGCGGCGCCTGCACAGGCGTAGCCTGCTTAGGCGGCGAAGCCTGCTTGGGGACAGGAGGAGGTGGGGGGAGGTCTTGCACCGGCTCCGGAGTGCCTTGATGCGAATGCGGACTGTTGGAACGACTGCCGCTTGCTTGCCGTATGAGATGCGGCGGGATGCCGTTCGGCGGCGACATCATAGCTTCCGGCGGCGGTGGTGGCGGCGGTAGGTTATCGCGCCCTGTCGACATGCTACGACTGCGCGTCGGGGTGTTTGCCGTAGGCGTTGATTGGTTGCTTGGCGGTGCTGGCGGCGGTTGCGACGGCCGGATCTTCCGCGTCGGCGTGCCAGGCTGATACATGTTGTCGTTCATCTGCGCATGGCCGCCGTACATGCCCGGCTGATACTGGTTCTCTTCATAGGTGGGATACATTGGGGAATGTAGTCCATCAGGGACTTCTTGCTGATACGACCGGCGTATCTCAATGGAGTTGGGCCGATTCGGGCGTTCCATCATGTGCATTTCCTCTTGTAATTGCATTGGATTGCGGTACAGCATATGCATGGGTTGCTGCTGCTGCTGTTGTTGTTGCATCAACTGTTGCATTTGTGGTTGATGAGGTTGGTGGTGCCGCGGCTGCTCGGTAGGCATGAGGTATTCGCCTTGCACGACGGCGATTTGCCGTTGGCGTTCGATGGTTTTGTGCGGTTGGCGGACGCGTTTCTTCTGACGTGACCCATCAGCGCCTTGTGCGTTGCGTGGCTTGTGCGGTTTCTTGCCTTGGATCGCACGCTCTGTGTCTTTGAGTATTTCTTCACGCCACAGCTCGAAGAAGTAATTCGGATCTGTGTAGAACTTCAAACTGTCTTTGTCATCATCACGGAAACGATTGAGTAACGACAATGGCGGTGGTTTATCGCATGACTGGTACGTTTCCAACATTGCGGTAGGCATTGTGTTTCTTGAAAATATCTAAACACAAACAGACAACATGTGTTAATTGAATCTTTTTAGCGACTCACATAATGCCGTCACTAATTACCTGCTGATCTAACACCGCAGCGCTCTTGAATGCTTTCCGCTTATGAATATCCTGTAACGAGACCTCCTCGTATGTGCTATCTAATTGCGTCACTTTAATTGCCAATCGGTCAATGCGCGCCTGTAGCGAATTTGATCTGTCATACAATTGCTGCGTGTCGCGCGCTAACTCGCCGAACAAGTCCTCGGCGTGGCGGGACAGGGAGGACAGTTGGCGGACTGTATTGGCAAGCGTTCCATTTGTAACGGCTTCCAGTTCGGATGGCAGAGGATAGTTCACTGGCAGCGTCCCGCGCGCCACGTGCACGGGCTCGACAAGTCTCTTTGGCAATGGCATGATGCAGACTAATTTCTTGCTGCGCTTGATATTTGGTTGTTGCTAATGTTACACTAACAACCTGCAAGCAGAAAACAGAATAAGATCGAGCAATTATCGCGCGGCTCTCTGTTAATGAATCATTTCCTCGAAATCCCCTCTTGCTAACTAATAGGCTAATAACAATGGCAACACAGTACCGGATTTAAATAATTTTGGCGCAATAACTCAAAGTTAATTCAACAAACCCTGAATTCATTAGTTAATAGAAATTCACATACAATATATCTCAAGGATTTTTTGAAAATAAACTAGTTAAATATAAAAAAATACTTTATACGAAGTTAATTTATATTAGTATTAACGAAAAACGCCTATTTTTTGATGAAAGACTCTTTTGAATTCCATATACTCCGTTAATTTCTGTTCGTATAGAAAGTTTTAATTGAAAAGTGAAAAATGCATGACTATTTAGGTATTGATAAAAGTATTTATTATTTCTTATACAAATATTGAATCTTATTAAATGACAAAGTCTACAACATGAGCTTAAAAGCATGCATTAATAACTAGTTAAAGACGTTAAACTCTGTAATTACTTATATTGATACTTCCTGTTTCCTTCTTCTTTCTTCCTTCTTCATATTCGTATGGTCTCCATTGCGTGTCTTGAGTATTTATATTGTTAGAGATTATTTACTTCGTTACTATTTTGAAAAGAAGTTTAAAATAAACTCTATGATCAAATTGAAGTTTGTTTAGAGAAGTAAGCAAAGTAATTATTAATTTAATTATGAATGTGAGATAGCAAGAATTAGGTCTTCCTCTTCCCCCTATTATGTCTCATTAGTCTTTCGAACAGAATAACGGATTACAAAAGGTGTGACTGCACAGTTACTTAACTTTCAAATTTAAGTAACGACAATTGTAATAAAATCTAATCACAAAAAGCATTGCATTTCTTTCATCAACAAATAGCATTTTAAATAATATCAACTTAGTATTTCAACAAACGCTAATATTTCGCGTTAGTTTATTATCAAGTTTTGTCATGTAACCTTCCTGATATGAAATTATCAGTTGTTAAACTTTTCTATGTTTTTATTGAGCAATTTGAACTTAATACATAAATTAAAGCCAGGTAAAAAGGAACTAAGTCAATCCTGCGCAATAACTTTTAAATTCGAATTAAAATTGATGAAGTGTGAGATAATTACGATTTCGCACTGCCCACACAATCGTCATTGTTTAAATATCTATTGCAATAAACATTCGAATAAACTGCAACTCTAACTATAACTGTAAATATCAATTGCAATTCATGACGGTTAACTTGCTAATCAATTTGCGATTTCTAATCTACGACTGCTCTCACTAGATCTATGCACAGTGTACAAATTATTAGTCATAACTTATCAAGCAGTGTAACTCGAGGTATACTTTTAATATTAGGAATGCAATCAGTCAAAGAATTGAAAAGAACGCCAAATGCAACACCCACGCAATCATATCATTCAACACTTGGCGTTTATTCAAGCTATATTGCTATTGTAGCAATTTTCTTCGCCAGTTTCGATTCGCACTTATATCCTGTCATCCACGAAACGGCAAACGCACACCATCGCACATAACACTGCATGCACTGCACAATGCACATACCTATCGACGATTACCAAAGCGATGCTAGTGACGCATCTACGAGGGTGCAGTCCGTCCCATTGCTGGCATCTTCCGGCTTATCAAATTGCTGTTGATAATTGTTGCACTGCGATTATTAATATGCGCTCTTTTTAAACAAATATGCGATAAAATGGCGAGACTTCCAGCTAATCTTTTACAACACCCAAACGCAGTCGGACCACTTCGTCGCACCCTAATGGGAACGAGCGCGAGCGAAGTGAAAGGCAAGTCACAAGTCAGTGCTGCGAACCTAACACCGATAAAATCACTAGACATTTCCTTATTAATTCAAACTTCATATTCTACATCCGAAATGTGCGAACAAATTTCATATGCGTAATTAACAATTAAACTATCAGATATTCGTACACGTAATCCATTCGCATATTTCGAGAATAGGAATTTCTTCGAATGCGGTAATGGAGCAAATTAAAAAAGTTACATTGGGATTGGACTATCAGAGATATGAAAATGCAACACAACTGATTATAGCTTATTGGTTTATTAAAAAACAAAAATAAATAGTTACTGTTACTAAATGAAACGTATAACAATTATGAATCCTTACTTCAATCTTTCTTCCTGCTATTAATTAAAAACAAACGAAACAATTAAAATAGCAAGTGATAAGTTAAGACATAGATGTAAGGTAGTAGTGACGACTTAAACTTGTAGTTTGTATGTAGTAACATCAATAACATTTACTGCTCATATCAGTCAAACTGATAAATTAATAATAATAATGATCATAGTATCTTAAAAATTAATCCATAGTTAGAACATACATACACTCATTATATGCAATATGCAATTATACTCGTAATATATCGTAATAAAAACACCAATGTGAGTTTGTTTTGTCCCTAAATGATCGCTAAAACGTACAATACAGTCTTTATAAATAATTTCTTTTAGTTCAATTTACGTTGCGTCCTGTTATAAATTCTAAACATGCTCAAAATATAAACGGAACACGCCAACAAATTAACTTTAACTGTAGTTACTTGAAGAAATGGTCAAATACAGCTAAAAATAGTAAATACTTGTGATTTGTTATCTATCCATCTACTATTTCGGTCTTGGAACTGATTAAATTATTTATAAAACAAATAACATGTAGAATTTCATTTTTTAAGAATAACTGGCTAATAAATTCAGTTAATGATACACAATCGTGTCATTTAGCTAAAATTCTTTTGTTAATGTATCAGTTCATTACGCCGTCATTAGACATTTAAAAAATACAAATTGCAACAATTTTACTAGAGATACATAGTATCAACGTAATTAATATATTAAAGGGGTTGTTTAACACGTCAACATTCATAGTATCGGATCAATAAAATAATTATACATCATTCCTCAATCATGTTAGTTCTCTCTGTTTAAACCGCATCTTCAATATGAAGGGCGTGAAGTTCTCATTAACAAATACACGTTCACCGTTTCTAATAATACTTAAAACTGCATTTAAGTAATTTAGAAACATTCAAACCAACGAAATACGCCAGTTATCCCTGTTTGGGAAACATAGACAAAATAGCAGCACAGATTTTCTGCGGATTTGTCTCATCCGGATACAATTGCATCGCTTGAGTGACTTGTTCTTCTGGAAATATTGCTGCTAAATGATAGTGCAGTTTCCGCCGCGCGTCCTCTTGCATATTCATTTGTGGCGGCGGCATATGTGGCGACCAAATATTCAACTGTGGGTCACTGCAGCTGGAAATCATGTGTTGCGGATGTTGTTGCGGGACTGGGGGCCACGGCCGATAGCTATCCGGTGCCGAAGCAATCCTAGTGACATTCTGATGCATATCCCAGTTCGGACAATAATTCAAGACGGGTTGGTGCGGTTGGGGCGGTTGTTGTTGCGGCGGCTTGAAACGTCTCAAACGCGGGTCCGCATTCGGATTCAGCGTCAGTTGCCGCTGCAGTTTCCTATGCAGGTTCTCGCCGCTTTGTTGCTGATACGCCGCGCCGACATTATCAACGCTCCGCGACTTCGAGACGACCGTATGTTGCGGTTCTTTCGGCGGCGGGATATTCGAGCGCGTCCGGCCTAGCGGCAACTTGCGCGTTTCGTTCTCGCGCGCTAAGAGATGTCGCTGTGCATGCTCGGACAGTCGTTCGATGACGCTCTTGTGCGGCAGGGGCCCGCGTTCCGGATGGTTGTACTTGCACTTATTGCCGTAGGTGCACTTCTTGCCGTATGGGCACAACGGCGGCGGCTCGGTTTTCTTGGATTGCGTCCGCAGGAAGTTGCCGAGTGTTGGGCCGGAACGGCCCAGCGGGTCGTCCGGCGGCATGAATCTATCGTTGACGAACGAATACATGAGAATGCGCTCCTCGACCACTTTGCGGAACTCTGCAGATTCTTGGCATAGGTCGCGATAGTTATCGTTGCTCACTACAATGCCGTCCACTTCGGCCGCGAGTTTTAATATGTAGCGATCATCGTAGCATACCATACGCTTCCCGCCGACAAGACGCGACGGCGTGAAGACCAATAAACGCTCGCGTTCCAATTCCGCTAAGATGTCTTGCTCTTGTATTGGATTGTCCGGTCGCGGCGATTCCTTCCGCCATTTCGGCACGAATACTGTAATGTCTTTATGTCCACGCGACCGGAACCAATCGACGGCTAGCTTGATGCCCCGACACGAAAACTTCTCTTTGTTGCCATGACTGTAACAATGCAATAACGATTATAACATATTAGTCATCGAAATGAAGAGTTGTGATTTGTAATACCTCATTGCGACGTTACTTCCGTCTATCACAATTGGGCGCAGCTGCACTTGATGCTGGTGCTCCTGACTGTCCACCAACGACGGCGGCGCTTCGTCCAGCGGACTGTTGTCGGCCGACATGCCACGTTGCGCGCCCAACTTGATGAGCTCCGCGAGTAACTCATTTTGAGCGGGTGTCGGGCCCAGTTTCGCTAATGCCGTCTGCACCAGCTTCTCGGTGTAACCCAATTTCAGCGCGAATTCCACTCTATAATCAAATCAAACGTAAATAATTGAAAGGGCGAAAGAGGCAATTAATTATTACCTCGCTGTGTATCCCGGCGATGATTCCGTCTGAACGTAATCTGCATACTCGGCCGCCAATGTATCGCTCGTTGTGCGCGAAACGTCCTGATGTTTGCTGCTGCTATTGCCGGGCGTCGATGCGTCCGCCTCGTAGTCTGAATCATAACTAGAATCTTCGCCGCCGCCGCCAACGCCGACGAGCTGCTGACTCGCCGCGCCATGACATCCTTCTTTGCAAATGTCATCTACATATTTCTGCAAACCGCCAAAGAATACCAGTGATGAGTTTTTAATTAGAAACTTTAGGGAATTCAAACTGAAAGTTACATAAACACGATAGGAAAAAGTTGAATGATTGATGGATTTTCTATTCATAGACATGGAACATGGATTTTTGACGATTTCCACGAAATATCAATTACGTGTTTACGTATGCATTACACGAATCGACCATTAATTATTTATTCTACAAGAATATCCTGAATATCCCAATGCGAAATCATTTGTGAAGTTCAAACTCGCGCGACGTTGGAATTCCCCTTTCGCAAATGTTCACTTGGTGACTTGGTCAAGTTTTCGATTTATTTTCTTCTATGCATGTTACATGTTACATGTTACATATTCATTAGTCATAGTATTTGTATATTAAAACTGTAATTGAAGCGCTGTTTGTTTTATTTGCAGTTTGCATTGTGGAAACTACATAAAGTTCAATGAAAAGTTCATGGAAATTTCAAGCCATATTAACCGAGGAAACAAACGGCTTCATTATTTACTCATCACGTCAAATTTGCAAATCAAAATTGTTGGCATTTTTTGTGTTATTTGTTCTTTTATTGTATGTTTCTAAGCTAAAAACAGACGCATGTGTAGATGCAATGTGTACATACGAGTGGGAACACAAGCGCAAATAAGAAAACATCGTCCATTCGTCCAAGTTCAACCGGATCTTAGTGATCGTTCGTTTCATTCGCATTCGCAATTCACAGTTTCGTCGTTTCATTTCATATAGCAATGGCAATCGCAGCCACAGCCAGAAAGCAGAAAGCCAACCAACAAATACGTAAACAGATGTGAATTGTGGATGTGGGATCCCAATGCAATAAGCACTAAGCAGCAATAACACATTACCAAACGCGTTAATGTCTTGTCTTTCGTCTGTTCATAATTTACAACATTACAGCATTTAATTTAATGCATTCTTGTTTGCACTACGTCGAACGTCGATGCTTATTAAATTATTAAAATTAAATTAAACTCCTATTGTTTGATGCAAATTGCACTTCTATTGCTGAGTAATTATTGGAAAAAATGAAGCGAAACTAAAGAAGAAAAGCAAGAAATTCCGCGTGTTCCAAGCTTCCAAGGTGTAATAACTAATAAGTAGGAATATTTTAACATTCAAACGCAAACGATTGGATTGGAGATTCGAATGCTGAATGCTTCAAGCATCCGACATCACATCCTGGTTGATTATGAAATTGTAAATAAAAAAAATAAACGAAACAAGAAACCATTACAATGTAGCAACCAACTAACAAGTAACAAGTAAACAAAAATGTGATAATTTGATTCTAAAGTACAATCGACATTCGGGTTCGTTCAGACTCAAAAAATTTGCATCAGTTGCCGATTTACTTTTGGTTTATTTGTTTGTGCAATACATTTTCATGTCGCACCTCATTATATTACGGAGATCCTGCTTCAATTGAGTATTGAGTCAACAATGTCATTGCGAATTGCGAAAGAACAGCGATTATTCAACTTCAGCGAGCGCGACTCGTTTATTAAACACGCTCGTTTAAAAAGTCAAAAACTGAAATTTCGAAATGATTTATTCAATGTCGCTTTTTACTTTTTACAATCTTGCTATTGCTATATCGCCCTTGCTACCTATGGTAATAGTAAAATACGTAAATAAACATGTTGTGCGGAGCCTCGGCTAAGCTAAAGCGAAGTCAAGTCCATGACGTGAAAAAGTTAAAAGTCCGCTGCGATTCGAATGCCTAGGTCCGCGTTTGTGTTCAAAAATCGGTCAGTGAGTCGCGAGACGGAACTGCTTGCTCCGCGACTCGGACTCGTAAGTCCGCGTATCAATTGTAGCTCATGCTTCATGATACTCAACTCAACCCATACACATGCTGATTCTTTATTCTTAGCTAAACGGATACGCCGACACACCATATAGCAATAGCATACAGCCACACACAGACGGACTGCAATACGCGAAAAGCAACGAAAAAGCGAAAAACGTGCCTCATTGCGAATTCCTATAAATTCGACATCGGATGCCAAATATAGCGACACCGACTAATTACGAATTATACTGCATTCATGTTTCTCCCATTTCCTAATAAGTTTCCTCGACGAATATTTTTAAAGGGGTGTTCCAAACTTTCATTAACTAGATACTATCGTTTTGCATCAACATGTAATAATAAAAATAGTCAACAAAACATGTGTAAATGAATAAATTGCTTACTCAAAGTCAAATAATGAGCGCATTTCAACCCAATCGTATGATTTCATTACGTCAATGCAAAGAATCAAGTCAACTCCGCAATCTAATGAGTTATTGTAAAAAATCAAAATAAAATTGTCACATAATTAATTTTATTGTGCATATCAAATCAAAAGCAAAACGTGTTTCGTCAGTTGCGTACTCGTTATCGTCGTTTTTGTTATTAATGCTTGAATTTCCTATAAGAATCGATTAAGCAATGACGAAAAGCCGGTGATATCAAAAAGGATTGAGGAATATAAACAAAAACGATAGCTGATAGCTTAAGTTATTATCTGTTCTAATTATAAAAGGAATCATCTCCTTTTCATCAAAGTTCATCAAATTTTGAACCGCGCACACAGCTGATTTCTTAAAAGGACGACGCAGGATAACAACGTTATGTTTTATAGGGATTCCCTAGAAATTTACCTTTGTGTACATTCCAACACATTCTAAATGCATTTATTATCCAATGAATTGCAAAGCTGAAGCAAGTTGAATCCTTGCTGTGGTTTTAGTTATCACACGTACGGCAATCCAACAATGCAACCGAAATACGTTACTAATATTTGAATAAATAGCGAATGCAATAGCTAATTAGCATTGATCGTATAGAGAAAGCGCACGCAAACGCAGCCGAACTTTTTCGTTGCCGAAAACATCGAACATCGAAACGAACGATTCAAACACAACACACACTTTTAGCAACGAACGTCGCAACGCAACTGCCTGTGTTATACTCAATTTTACGTATTAACAAAGTCTGATCGGGCTGCTGATTGTCGTCGGTTGTAATTTCGACTCGTGTTTGAACATATATTCACCGTATCCACATGTCGCAGGCGAATTGTTTCATTCGATGCTGTTGCCCGCGAAGAGCGCAACAACGAACGCGCAAGTGTCCAAAGCGAACGTCAATTTCTTTCTGGCGCGTTGCAGAGCATGCAGACGAAGAAGAAGAAGGTACTCGCGATGAGCGCTCGACGAAACCAGCAACCAACAGCCAACAACAAGCACTCACTCTACAAGCCCAGGCAGCAAGCAGCAAGTTCACGTTCACGTCGACTCCTCGCCAGCTATCAAAGCAATTAAAGTTAAGGAGCGCAAGTTGCTCGAAAAAGCGTATCCGGAACAAGGGGAACGAGATGTCAAGTTTCAACTAATTCAACCGCTTGTTGCTTGTCTTCGCGTCTCAGCGACTCAACGTGCGCGGCGCGTAGCAAAGCAAGGCGTGAATGTGAACGGATGTAGATGTACCTAATACGCGAACGGGCGCGATTATGATTATGAATGTGCAAAGCTGTATAGCAAATCAGCATGAAAGTTACGATTACGATTACGAGGGAATCGAGAGGATTCATGTCCATGTCCTAAATGTTTGTCGACGTAAGCGTACGCGGTGTGATATATGCGATATGCCTCGTTGCACGTTGCTGCGGCTGCGAGCCTAGCAAAGCTCTTCGTTCGTTCATTCAAACACAGAATATCGAAACATGCAGCATTGAAATGCGGATGTAGCGGTCTACGAAAGTCCTACACATATCTACTTGCAACTTTATGAACTTTCGCAGAAGGCAGACACACTGCTTGTGGACCGACTTTTATTTATCATCAATTCAGATTGCTTTTGGTGTTATTACATTGCGAATTGCGATTGCGGGTTGCGAGCATTTGAATTTTCTCGTAGACAGTAAACAGAACAGGATATTGCACAGGATGCAGTACAAAGAGAAACTCATTTAATGATTGCAAATTTCAATATCGAGTGAACTACATAACAGGAACAATTGCAAATAAAGTGAATACTTATTGCTGTAATGAAAACGTCTGCCGTCTGCCTGCATTTTCTACATTCAGCCAACATCATAAAGAACAAAGAATGGAAATTGGAAAATATTTATGAAACAACTAGCGTTGCGCTTTGTTTTTAATATTTAAGAAAAGAAATCAGCGACGAGATTCGAGGCTCCAATAGGGAAGTAACACTGCTATCACCTCATGTTATACAATATACAATCACGGCCGGAAAGTAAAAATTTCAAGTAAAATCTAGTCGGTACTCTCTCTCGTAATAACATTGAATAAGATCCGGGTCGGAACGGTCGGTGAACTTACGTCAAGCTCTTTGACCTACTGATGCGCGATCTTCATTATTACCAAGCAGCTTATATAGCCGAAACGAATGTAGTGTAATTGTGCGCATTTTTAGTTGCACTTTTGATTAAATACGGGGTGATACAAAAATACCGAGTAGATTTGAATTTGCCGCCTTGACATTCTAGAAAAATTTCAATTACAATAAGCACTCGTATAATTAAAGTATCCTTATGTCAGATAACGTCACGTCAAATCATGACCCCGCTCCTAAAGTCGGGGTAATGGGTAATCAGATAAGGGTAACGCGTTTGAAAAGTCGAGGTAACAGAAACGTAACGTACAACAACGCCCTTCCCTTACCCACTGATTGGGAACGTAACCCATCAGATCAGGAAAAACGCGACAAATTCAAATAGACTCAATAATTTTAAAACACCCTATACAGAACGATGGACTGCAAGCCGCCTTCGAACCGGATGCGGATACAACACACTTTTCAAAAACCGGGAAGATTTCAAACGGCAATTTCGGTTATTATACTATTATCCTGTAATCGAATGAAAGAAACTGCTTAAAACTAATACCGAATGGAATACGTGATGCGCAATTAATTTAAATTGCACGCATTAACAGCCAGTATGCATAAACGTATAAATTTAAATGAATTCAATAAATTAATAGGTGAAAGGTGCAGCGTTCTGGTAGTTTGCTTCGTAAATATTAACCTATTGCCTATCTATATTGCTTATTCCTCGTTTGCTTTAATAGGCAAGCAAAAATACTAACAAAATAAAAAACAACGTACGTTGAGCCGTGTCGTACGGTTCGCGGTCATGGTGTGCGTTATTAAGCGGTCCGAAGGTTATTAGTCGCATCCTGGTCCAAAACATTTCCTAATCGTGACGTCATTTAATTCATGAACATCGCCAAGTGTAAATACGCTTGAAATTTTCGACATTTCTTTCCTATTTTGCATACAAAACAAATAGAAGAAGCTATTCAAGTTGCGCACACCGCAATTAATTTGAATATTCAATACAAAACAAATCGAAATGTTGAGGTCCTTGCAGTATTCACAAATTGATTTATGCATTATTGAAAAAAACTTCATCACTACTTTTGTTGTGATTCGTTATTATTATTTCAATTTAAATAAAAAGTTCTCAGCAATGAGGATGTAGTTTTGAATAGTCGCGATCTCTGCGATCGCATCCGGAAATTTCTTCTTCTATTACGCTTACGACATGCCCTAGTTTTCATCTCCGTCTAAATTCTGATTCGTAAAAGCAACAGAACAGCCAAACATTCATATGGTCGGTGTCGGTCTCTCACCTGTATCCGATGAAGAAAGTCGCGCGTATAGTTGTGGTCCGCCGACACCGTGTGCGGAGCCCTCACCTCGAAGACACAATGCGGGCTGCAATTGCTATTGCTGCGAGCCAGCTGCAATGGAGCTGAAGAGATGTCTTCGGCGTACGAGTCAGCCTTTGTCAGCGCGTCAACGTCCACTTGCACCAATTGTGCCGAAAACAAGACGCTCACGCGTTCGCAATTCTCCTTCAGCAACTGCGCGCAGCTTGTCTTTATCGATACGTTGCCAATCAGCGAGTAATTAGTGGATGTCAATAAAGTTGCAGATGCACCATGATTGATTGTTGCTATTGGTGTTGCATTTATGTTCGACATTGCATTCCCATTTTTGACCAGCACGTAATTAAATGCGAAATGAGATTCACATTTATCGCAAGGCGACAAGGCAACTTAAGACAATGCGACGACGACGACGAGGACGACGAGGAATTCGCACGTGAAATTTATTTTGTTTACAGCACTAGTTGTCTTTTGGAAATCATTACGACTCTCTTCAGTACCAGCTGATGGTGACATTCTACACAACCGAAAGTTTGCCAAGAAATGAAATTTATTTATGTCACAAATACGAAATACAAGTCGCAATCATACGGAATCGAACACAATCACACACGGCCAGTGCACTGCACTGTGTTTTGCCTAGAGACGAGCACAGGTACGACTGGCATGGGCTCCGCCATGTTGGACAAACTGTGCATGTGCGCTTCAACCTCCAAGCATGCGCAATTTCACTCAAATTTAAAATTCTCAGCGCCAAAGGAAATGCGTCATTTCTGAATAATAATTTCAATCATTTTAAAATTAAATTTCAGAAAATTTATTTGCAAATTAATCAATATTACAAAGTTATTACAAAGTCATTACAAAGTTATTACAAAATGATTATATCTTTTTTTTAATTTTATATGAAAAAAATATATCTTGAAATGAGTAAATTTTTTTAAATGAATCTGCTGCAACATGAAGTGCTTGCAGCATTGAATGAAACGTAATTATTCTGCATCTTGATCTTTGCCGTTAGGGAAAGACTTTTCAGCAGTAGCAGTTTCTTCCGCCTGCCCAATGACTCCAATGACAATCCTATTGCGATCTGCAACAGGACGAGTCTCCGCAGACCCGGCGGCTCTGGATCCTGCACCGGAAGGACCGGCACCAGCTGGTGCTGGTTCCGGCTGCGGCGCCGGTGTGGGGACAAACGGCATCCTCACCTAATATAAAACATATAATTAATCAAATTGTATTATTGTAACACGAACATGTTTCCAGTCATATCGTACGGCATTGCGGATCTTGGCCCTGTATGCCAAGTTGTGCTTGCACTGCTTGTAGAGCTGAATAAGACGCAAGTAATCGTTGCGCGTCTTGTTGGACTTGTTCACCAAGTAATTGATCATATTCGCCCTCTTCTTCTCTTGCTGGTCGATAAGCTTTACACACAATTAACAATGTTTTATTGAATTGTATGAAATCAATTACAGATTATAATGCTCGATAACAACCGTCTTAACAATTCAAACAATTTTTATCACCACGGAAATTACATGGGTTACTATTTAAGAATTATTTGTTTGTTATTCGCTTGTTTGTCAAAAAAGCAACCATTGTTGATAATAAAGTTCATTTATAAACTACAGGGACCAATTTTCCCGCCATAGCATAGCCTATCAGGCAGGCGGATTTTAACCGTCACCCAATCAAATATCAAAAAAATCTAGGGACATTTGATG
>JARJDT010010919.1:0-13919 GCA_030264655.1 Leptusa sp. GC000079
CTATTCTGAAAATCGAATAATGTCTATCTGAAAGCTTTGGGTGGCGCCACCGTCTTAATTTTTTTCGCCTATTGAAGCCAGCAGCGGGATGTTTACGTTTGGTACACTGTTTGATGTACATTCATTTATTATCTTATTATCACATTTTTATATTAAATTGTTGGGAAATCCTGTATTTTTATGCTTATTTTATACGACAAGAACTCATTGTTTGAAAGAATGAGAATAAATTGAAATGATAAGCGTACAAACAGCGTACCAAATGTAAACACACCCGCAGTCGGCTGATTGCTTCACCTCATCACATAGGTTTCTATACAGTTCATTCCCTCTATACCTTATTTTATAACTAAAGGAACCTCTGATCAAATGTCCCTAGATTTTCTAGACATTTGATTGGTTGACATTTGAAATCCGCCTGCCTGATTGGCTAATTCTCTAGCGCGAAAATTTAAATTGGTTCCTTTAGTTTATAAATGAACTTTAGTAGTGAATGCCACGTGAATGCCACGTGAATGCTCTATGCCATAAATCTGGTGTGCAAGTTGCAACACGTGCGAAATTGTATTTTACGCACTCAACGTGGTCACGCCGCGTGCACAAAACTCCCCTATTTCGCAACTAGTTGCACAGAAATATTTTGGAGTACGAGTTACGCCAAAAAAATGATTGAAAGTGTAAAATGGGCATATCTCTGAACGTATGTACTTTACGGAAAAAATGCATAGAGGCAATCTTTCAGATAATTCAATTCTGCATCACTTTTGTCATAAGAATATTTTCTCTAAAATGCATTTTTCATCGTCAAATTTGCAATTTTCAATTTAAATGTTCGCATTATTATTGAATGCTGTAGGCGTAACCATGGCAACCATAACAACTTATCCTGCAGGTGTTTACTGCTACTTGCGTGTAAAATATCATATTTTAAACGTAACTATATACCTCGCATCATTTGTCGGCCTCGGCTTACGCCTCGGCCTAAAAATTGCTCGGAATCGTACTCCTTATAACAAAATGTACTATTACTTTGGGTAACCGATTTCTGCATTTTGGTAACCTAACCTAACCATTTCAGCTCGATCGGATCAGCGGTTTAGGCGCTATCGTGTTCACAAAAAAGTGCGTACATATATCCATCCATACATAATATCCATACATCCATACATACGGACATCACTTCGAAAACCACTTTTTAGGATTCAGGGGACCTCAATTAGTGGAGATCCATCAAAAACTCGACATCGAAAATTTGGGCCAATACGTACACTTCTTAGTCTATAGGTATACACCTAAGACCGCGAAGTAAAAAACGCCTAATCATTTATGATGATAATTCTACCCCTTCCAATTTCTTTGCTCTGAAATGATAGTAAACAACCTCTAAATGCCGTCAAAGACACTTGAAGCGACGTGCGCCACGTCGTGAAGTTCATTCGCCAGAAAGAGGGGGAACGAATGTAATAAATCGGGGATTGAACCAACGTACTCGCAATTGTCATTATTTTCAGTATACATATACGACGCGATATATATACATGGCCTATATAGCGGATGGACGACTGCGCATCCCCAAAAATGTGGACCCTCATGGGTCCGCCATCTTGGATGGACAGTTCCAAGGTAAATGTATAATAGGTTGCCTCGTAACAAGTAAAAATACAAAAGTGGGCATTTTCAACTCCTACGGTTAGTCTGCTCTAACAACACCGTGTCGTTTGTTGGGTTGCCGATGTCCGTGTCCACAAAGAGTAATTTATCCGATTTCAACTCGGATCTAGATTTAAACGTTAGTGCTTGGAAAGTTTCGAGGAAGAGTTTTGAGGATGTTCTAGATCTAGAGGGTTTTCAAAGTGAGAAAAAATACTTGACATACACTTTATTTTGAAATATGTTCTTTATAGCCTAACAATTTCTTATAATTTGTTCATTTTCCATATTTCTTCCATATTTTTATGTAACTTATGTATTTATCATGAAGACTATGTTTGTTTCTTCTCTACTCAACTCTTCACTCTCCACTCCACCTCAGCAATCAGCATTATTCAATTTTCATTTGTCTTGTTCAGAAAAGCGAAATCATTTATATAATTGCGTGTTTGTGTTATGCTCTTTCTGTGTAGTTGTAGTTCATGTGTTTGTTTCTTTGTTTTTTGTGTTATCAATATATTCATATAGTTTGTATTTCTTTCTTTAATAAGAGTATATATCATATTTCATAGCTCTGCCAGTTTTGTAGTTATCTGTTATCATCATATCATTCTGCTAAGGCATCTAAAAAATTCTATACGTAGATCGAATGTAATTGAATCAATATTACAACCATTCGTTCGCATAATCATATTTATCAATTTGTCATCAATTAATATTGTGTTGCTGCGGCAACTTATAGTTTAATAGAAATGTATTAATAATCAAGTGTTAAATTCTTTTCGTAATCTTATATAAATAACAATGGATAACGAAATAATGGAAAATATTACAAAATACAAAAGTTCGGCTTCGTCTTGATCTCTATTAGCGATTTGTGTTTTGATGTTTCATGTTTCGATTTCATTTCATTCAAGTATACATATAAATATAAATTTAATGTAAGTTTAAAGAGGATTACTTATTTAAATTTAAGCAAAATCGCGCATCACTATCGTAATTATTACTCAAATTATTAAATATTAATAAAAAAGCAATACAAATCAAGTCACCAGAATTTGTATTTTATCGTTAATCATTACTTAAATACTTAATTAGAAAAATAACTAGGCACACTAGGTCAATATAATAAATAGCGCACAGATTGCGATTTATTTGCATTTTGTTATTGTTTTGTCTTTGTATATAAGATGAACGGAAACACAACCAAACAAAAGCTAGTTGCTTGTTCTGATTCCAACGTCAACTCGCCAACTACCATTTTAACCTTCAAGTTTCGATTTCATGCATCCACATGATTTTGGTCGTTTTGAATTATTTCTTATTCGGTATTTTCTAATGTGTCATAATTTAGTTGTTAGCTTTAGCTGTTCAAAGTAGTCGTTAAAGTACGAAATAAATCACATAATAACATGCTTGTTGTTTAATGTTGTAAAACATCGTAAATCGTACGTTCCGTTCAGTTGTGCCACCGATATCGATATCTATTATCCACTTTTGCTCAACATTTAGTTAGTATGTACTTACACAGTTTCGGCTTTCATTTAGTTTATATTATAAGTACATTGTACATTATATTTATTTCTTTAATCTCTTTAACAATTAATTATTTATACTTTAATTTATAATATAAAAATAGGCAGGAACAAAGTGAAAAGATGTAAATTGTTAATAATTTCGAGGACGGTCGATAATTTGTATTTTAAGTAGACAGTTCATAATTATGTTCAAATAAGTGCATTTCTTTCATATTCGACATAGCGCGCGCATTTCCTTAGTAAAACGAAAAATAGTCTTAAAAACAGTTGATATGTTCCATCACAATGAAGTAATCAAGTGTAACACAAATATTGTTGCATGTGTGCGCATTTCCTAAAGGGCCCTTTACACTATAGCACTTTGTTATTGTAACATAGTGTAAAAAGTCCTTAATATGCATATACCTATGAATTAATTGTTTATTGTTTTTTTTCAATTAGTTTTATAACAGTTTTGTACTGACAATAATTGTTTAAGTATTAACATAACATCAACAACATTGTATTATAGATATTATACGATACTCACTTCATCATTGAATAGCTCACTCACTTTTGTTTTTGAGGAAAGACAAGATGGCTGTCTTTTATTTTCATTTTGTTTATAATTAATTATTGTATTCCATTTGATTATTCAATTATATTTATTACTTATAAGCGCTTAGGCAGCTACTAATAGTTTAGCGGAACTTGGAAGTTGACTTCGATGGCACAACGAAACAACATTGAAAAACCAACATCGAACAAGAGAACGAAGAACGATAGTTCGCATCATGCCTTCAGCTTGTATCTTTCATCATCATCCTTTCGTTTGATTTGTTGTTTGTATGGTTTAAACATTTTATAGAATCTATGCATGCGATGCGAGCATGCGACTAAAGAACGCAAATCGCAAAAGAACACAAGCCGGGAAACTCGTCAATTGTGTCAGCATTGCACAAAGATGCTACGTGTGATTTCGTTTATAGTTTTATAGTTTTCTTGGTAGGTATTAGATATGTCAAATGTATCATTACTTATTCATCTACATATTTCTATCGCGATCGCAATCACACGAAACCTTCAGATTGCCCATCATCTCGTTTTCGTGTTCGATTGTTTAATGATGCACACAGTCGACGCGTTTCCAATATGTTTACGTAGTCCTATTATGAGTAAGTTGAAGCGGAGTACTGTTCGCATTGCCGTATTCGTCGAAATAAAACACAATTAGTTTAGAGTTTCTTTAAATTGATTAGATAGCTATTGTCCGAGTTGCAAGGGACTGAGCACGATGCCACTGTGGTGCGCCTCCGCGTCCCGCCTGCGGACGCTCTCGTCCGTCGACGTCGACGTGGAGGCCGCCGGTGGCGGTTCGATGACGATGAACTGGTCGTGCTTGGACGTGGACGTGCACGTGGAGGTCGAGGGGAGCTCGTCGGCGGCGAGCGCGGGCGCGCGCGTGCGTGCGTGCTTCGAGAGCCCCGCCGCCGCCGCCACCTCCGGCTCCTTCGGCTTGCACTCGATCTCGATGACCGTCTCCGACTCGTAGCTGGAGACGCTCTGCAGGTCGTAGCCGACTGCGTCGAGGTGCTCGAGCTCAATGAGCGAGTCGTCGCGCGGCATGCCGTAGCCGCGCTCCAGCTCGTCGTCGTCCTCCGGCACGGTGATGATCGGTATCATCTGCCGGTGTCCGTCCGCCTGCACCTGTATCAGCGCCGCCGACTGCTCGGCGTCCTGGAAGTTGGTCGTGCTTGTGCTCGCCACCGGATGATTGTTACTACTCGTCACTATCGACACTTTCTTTTTATGCTTTTCGAACGAGCTCGAAGCATGTGTAGTCCTGCGATCCGTCGAACGTTCGCGCGTTAATGGACACCGACTCGATGAACCGTGATGATGAGCACTACTACTACCGGCGTGCGTGTGCGGGCACACGTTTTTGAGGCGCGTCTTTTTCCGCCCGTGCAGACACGTCGAGGGGCACGCGCACAGGAGGACGCGCACCAGGCAACAGAGGAGGCCGCACGCCACTAGCGTTGGCCCGATCAGGCGCAGCTCGAGCGTTTTGAAGCCCTTCTCGCCGGTGCCGACGAAGAAGATGACGGCGCCGATGGCGATCGTGCCCAGGCCCACGTACAGCAGCGCGTTCGCCGCCGCACTCTGGTGGTACACGTCGAAGAAGTCCTCCTCCTCGCTGCTGCCCCCATACGTTGCGTCGTGAATCTACAAAACAAGTCAATATTCCAGTTAGTACCTGGCGCCTCCACTCGCCCACACACTTCAATTTGAAAATCTAATTTCTAACATTCAACTGGTTCAACTACTAATGTTGGATTGGAGTGTGAAGCAACAAGTTAATCAATTTTCGAGATTACCCGACCCGTACGCCCACGCAGCTATACAGTGTTTTATGCGCGAAGAAGAAAACTAGCCCTTGCCAACAAAACCAACACGAAAAAATGCACGAATGAATTTCGGATGAGATGATCTTGACAGTGGACACTCACCCGATTCCGTTTCATCCATCTGTGATGTGCCTCGTTCTGTTTGAGGCGATGCTGTCGGGCTTCGTCTGAGAGGGAGCAGCGTCTCCCCCTTTCCCGTTCCTGCCATGCGGCCCGTCCCTGCGAACACTAGATGTAGGAAAACAAAGAGCACGAATTAATACGCTCCCGCTATTACACCTAATAAAAAAGTTGAAGCAAATGCCTAATGCCCTTCATGCTGCACGGAAAGGAACGAAACACAGAAATGGCCGTGGGAAAGACAAAAGAGTTGCACTTGTTTTGTTTTCGTTTGCGTTTTCGATATGTATAAAATGGCCCGAAAGCTATTTCAATACTGTGTTGCTGTGTTCCCACAACAAAGTGCACACACTACACACTCGAATTGTTTACATGGCTTTTTATTTAATGCTCGTTATGTGCCCCGGCGATGTATTATCATTATTATCAAAGTTCGCATAAAGGCAATCGATAAATTAATATTTCCTATTCGTGTGCTCGCCCGTGCTGCAAAATAGCGCTAACATATTATATTCACTATTCACAGCTAGGCAAAGGAAAATTCTTTTCCTTTCTTTCCTCGTCGTTTGCTTTTCATGTCAAGGCGTCAAAGCGTAATAAATTGTTGTGCTGCAAAAATCGAAAACGCTTTTCATTCCCCCAGCATTCCCCGGTTGCCGCCAGCCGCTGCCCACCATGTGTGCATGGGACACAGATCCGAAACAGCCAACAATTTGTTAGCTTAACTCGATAGCAAGCCCAGGAGGTCACTGTTGGTGTTTAAACGACAATAAATCTACTCATTTCAATAGTTTTGTTTGGAAATCGATCTGATAAAATGAAATCGTAATTTACTCACTTTTTATACGCGAACACGATGCATGCCATGTCCTAGAGCGGCTAGTGCTAGGCTATGCATAGGTATAGGCAAGTCCAAGTGTTTAGCATTCTGTCCTGTTTTACGTGTATTTATGGGAGAATATGTTTTGAATTTAAGCGCCGCGGTGGTAAGTGGAAAGTGGAAAGAAACGAACGCAACTATGCCATTGAAAACGATCGATAAACAAACTACACACATTTGAATATCTAATAATCATGCCTTCCCAAACTGCTACTGTATAACTGTATAATAAAATACTCAATGCAGTCGAGTACACAATGAAAATGACTATACACTGGCAGCACTGGTAGAGGTGGAGAACGCGAAAGGTTTCGATTACGATTTTTATTATTTCTGGACCAAAAAACAAAAACAAATTTCACATTTAGCTAAAAGTGAACCTTGACCAATAACACCGAGTAATAAACATAAAATATATTTCAATATGTGCTCATTGACGCATTGAAGAAGCACATAAAAATGCACGCACGGTGCTTAAACATAACAAATCGTAAGATTTCCATCGACACACGCGATTACTTAATTACACAAACCGCATGGGTGAAACAAATAGAAAATACAAAACAGAAAATATACGTGAACAAGGAGAACGATACGTTAATTATATGTGTATTTTTCTAGTCTTAATTGCGATTGATTGATTTGCTCAATGTTGTTCCTGTTTTGTTTGCCTTGTTGCCGCGCCACCCCGTGTCGAGTTGAGATTTGAGGAGAAAGTTTAATCATTTCATGATTCCAGGTCTTGTTGATCCACAAGCTTATTCATACTTATAACTTCGTTAAGTGCAGCATAGCAGAGTGTATGACACACATTCGTTCAACAAGAGAATGTACTTTATGTGATGATAGCATGATGCGTGATTGTGCCCGGCGCCTCCACCCTGCACCCAACCCAATCCGGCACGAGTTGCAGCAGTGGCACGACAACGACGACAACGAGAATTAGGCAGCTAGTTCATTCCCATTCCGCGTAATTAATCTTCGTTCGCAATGTATGCATAACCCAACCAAACCTAGCTCCTGAAATTGGATTTATTTGTGAAGTATTTACTTTATCCCTGTGAAGAGAGCGTTTTAATTTAAATGCGCTCCTCGCATGCGGGCAGGTAGTCACGAGCGGCGACCGACCGCCGACATTGATCGACCCGCGCTCGCACTAATATCAATTGTCACGTGAGGTCGCCTTTGGCTTTTGGCGTGCCCACCTGTAATACGTAGGTATAGGTATACAATAGTGAAAGGATAACGGCGGACATGCGACATGCGAAAATCGGGCCGCGCCGCAACTTCGAATTGGAAAATTGTGAAACTGACCAACGCGTAGCCGTCAACCGTCAACCGTCAACCGAACTGGTAACGAGCAATAGTTATTGGTTATAGGTTAAAGGCACTCGAGTGACATCATTATCCACTTGAACACTTTTCAAACTTGTTTAAGGTCATCAAAACATCAGAGGTAGAAGGTGGCAATAATATAGGCGTAATGTGTGGGTAGTGGATGTCATGGGTGTGATGCCAACGGCAATGGCTACATACCGTAAACCCAGGTGGATATTGCGGGAAAGGTGCGATCTCCCTGGTGGCCACATGGCTGGGTAAATCGGCGCGCCTTCTCTTCTTGCGAAGACGCTGCTTCTCCCTGATCAGTAGCGCCGCCTGCATACCTGCAGATGCTGCGGTGCTCATCCAGCGTGCAACCACATTGTCGCCAACTGCTCAAGTTGGCGCTAGTTTGATTCGGGTGTGTGACGCCTTCGCATATTTTCTGATTTATGTTCTGATAAGAGGGTCCACGAAGCGCGCCGATGAGTTTAGTTGTTTAAGTTTGTCCTAATTTGTTACATAGTTATGATATAAATTGTGGTGCTGTTTGAATTTGAAGATATACTAGTAGTAGTACCATATCAAAATAGGTGGTTCTGTGTACGTGTATAGAATAGAGTATCATTTTATAGTTTCTTTAAGATTTAATTTCGTAATATGATTTGTTCGAAGTTTAGTAGTCAGTTAATATCGCAATATCAAGTATATATAATTTTCTTAAATATGTGTATAATTGAGAAATATATATATAGATATAGTGTACATAATTTAAGAAATTTGTGTATATAATATAATTTATATCTTCTTTGTTTTATATATGTAAAAAGCGAAGGCAGATTTTTTCATTTTTGTTTGTTTCTTATAAAGTTTGATCACGTTGAAGCCATTAGAAGCCATTAGTATATGTATAAGTAATTCACCACTTGCTTAGCTTAATGGTTGCGTAAATAGTTTCGTGTCAAGATATAGTGAAGGGAAATAGAAGCGAAAAATCAGCTAATATGTAACGTGTGTGTTCTTTGTTCGATTAGTTTGTGATTCGTTAATTCTGATATGTGTCAAATCGGTGTCGGTGTCGGTGTCGGTGTCGAAGTTAGGCTGAAGCGTAAGAGACTGGTCCCGTTGTATCATCCAGCTGAAGTTGGGCTTGGACATTACTTGATTCTTGATTTGATTCGTGTAGGCACGCACTCGTCTGCTTGTTTCTAGCCGGGATCAAAACGATTTCTCATTGTGATTTCGCGTTCGCGGCAAATCGCACCGCCACGAAGCACATTCAATTAGAGACCACGAACAAGAAGTGCGCACTGCTAACGCGGACCCGCGGCGCAAATCTAACCTCTGTCCTCGACAGCGCGACACTCCTGACACAATCTAGCAATATGTTTGCGCCTTGTGCCTCGTGCTCGTGGTGGGGATAGCGAAACTACTCCTAATGAGCGCGCCCGGAAACAACAGAAAAACGGAAAACTGAACAAAATGATAGCAATAGCAGCAGCAATAAACAAGTTCACTTGTAATTCATTTGAACATTGGTCGATTATTTTTCATGCAGGCACATATTTTGTTGTGTCAGTCGAACGATCGACGGATAGATAGGTATTTTCAGTTTCAGTTTCAGTTTGTTCATTACACTTTTGCTAGCCACAAACGGGTGGGAAGCGTCGGCGGTTGTCACTTGTTACATGTGACTTGTTACTTGTTACTGAAAAAAAATCAATATTAAGTAAACAACAAGAACACTACAATAAAGCACTTTTCAAAGTTACGATTTGAGGGGGGGCTTCTTTAATTTAATTATTGCTAATGCAGCAATTACACGCATTGTTCTTAATCATGTAATGAAGCAATGTTGCCATGCTACCAAGGAGCTTAAATTTGATGGCAACATTTCCATTTCGAACCCTCCTACCCTCACGCCATAAACGTGGGGTTATGGCTTATGCTAAACGCCAACTCGCGAGCCATAAAAGAACAGTATGAGTATGCGATTTGTGTTTAATTAGATATACCGTCAGATAACAGATATGCCATACGAAAATATCTCGCTCTTGACCTTCAAGTTCTTTGCACTTCACATAACACATAACGAGATCTTAACATTGTTAACACAGTACCTATAGTGCATTGCAAAATTACGTCAACTGTGGCGCGGTTTCGGTTGCGGGTTGCGGTTGATTATCAATATTTGCTGTCGACAATAGTGCAATTAATTTTCTGTTAATTGCTCTTTTAAATCATGATCAGTTGAATTTGTCGATGCCAGAAACCTGAATTACTGGAAACTAAAAGCACTGACATTTGCAATTTACATGTTATCAACAGATAGGATAGGGTATTATTATTACCCAACCGAAACTGAATTCGAATGAAACATCGTGTGCATGACACGTAATTTCGTCGAAACATATAATAACTCGCTATATGTATAATAATGAATATCGAATCGTGCGCTGTTGCATGCCATGTGCCTCATATAACCTAGCTCTAGCTCTAGCTGCATTCTCTTATTATATAATAACTAAGCTAAGGCGTGAGACAATTCCCAATTCCGGAATCTCATCAATGAATATCAAAAATGCATAAACACAAACCGCGCTATTGGCATATGTGTTTGCGTCCTTTTTTATTCCTTAGATCTTCAGATTGAGCTCTTTTTGGAAGCTGGAGCGCATAACGAGCGGCCATTGTACCGGAAATAAAAGCCAGCGCACCAGCAGCGTTTTGAAAAGATTTGTTATCAACTTTTAGGTTAGATTTAGCTACAAGCCGTACATATACAACATTGCAGTGAGCTTTATCGCAACTCGTAAAATTTTATCAAACGAGCTAAATGCCTCGCCTCGTCGACAAACATCAAAGCTGTGCGCACATTTGTTGAAGGAACACAAAGAAATCGCGCGCGCAAAAAAATATTGAAAACCACCAACAACCAACATGCACATTACTAACTTCACTTCAGTTCAGAGAGTATATAGGAGTTTAAGTTCATGCATAGCCTGGTCTGGTTTGGCATACAGAATAAATGATTTTTCTGAAATTGGAACGCACAACGGCACAAAACGTATAGATATATAAAAAAGGATTAGCTGCTAACTGACAGGATATGGCGGAGTCTGAGTCGGAGAATATAGGTCACTAGGTCCTGAAAGGAACGGATGCTCGATACACTACGCTACAATAGCAAATTGCATGGTTTAATGGCCATAAAATGTCTATGGCTGTGCGTCATTGAAATAGTATTCTGTAGTTTGTAATACCTCTGAAAATGGATAATCCAAGCTACCATAGAGATCGTACTCGGTATAAAAGCCGGGTTCATGGTGATCCCACGTCTTCTCCTTAATTTCGAAATTACAAATGTGGTTGCATCTATCTAGCAGGCCCTTCTCGCCGTCCTGCTCCTCCTCGACCTGCCGCACGAAGCTGCACCGGCGCTCCAGCGACTTGTCGCCCTCCGGTATCAAGATCTGTGGTAGCTGGTGGCTGGTGATGGACGGGCTGCGCGGCGATGGAGCCGCCGCGGCCGCCGCCGCTGCCATCGCCGCCGCATGGCCTCCGGGTCCATGCACGTGGTGCAGATGGTGTGCGTGCGCGGCGAGGCCGTGACAGTGGCCGTGGCTCGGGTGCACGGGCAAGCAGATCGAGGGGCTCTCCTTAATCTTCGCGCGCGGCTCCTTCAGATGGTAGTTGGATGTGCTGTGGCGGCGCTCGTTGGGCAGGGCGGGCGGCTTGAGCGCGTTGCGTTCGACGCGCGAGAGCCGCGGGACGAGTTCGTCGGTGTAATTGTGAAATTGTTCCTTCTGCGGCGGCTGCTTCAACAGGTCGCTCGCCTTGGACGCCTTCTGCGCGGCTGCTTTCTTGTTCTGGCGCTGGCGCTGGCGAGCTTGACGACTTGCCAAGCTGGCGCCGCCGGCGGCTGCGTACATAATGCTACTGCCCGCGCCGCACTATTGTTTAATTCGCTTATTTTCTACTACTTCTAACAAAGCACCTTGTATACAGTTAACCGATTCATAGTCGGAAGTTACCCTGGACTACCAGTTATGAAAAATGATTTCATTTACTTTAAATGGCTTCTGCTTCTCGTAATTGCAATAATAAAATAATTTGATAAGCTCATAACAATTCTTTATATTATACCTATATACGTAGTTCGCTTGACTGTAAGTCCGTTTCGTTCCACTTTTGAATTCTTAGTTTACTCTAGAGTTATAATAACTTTTTGTGCGCGAACAAGTACGTTCATTAATGACGAATATATAAACAATGACTAAATATATATATATTAGTATAACGCATTTATTTTTATATCCATTATGTTATTGTATTAGTTATCATTAATATTTGTTAATAATTAGTGAGTTGCTTTTGTTCCTTCGTTGATTACGTTACCATATATTTTATTTTATATACCAGATAAGTACTGCGAGTATAATATATATAAATGAAAATTTAATTGTTATGATTGACTTCTTTTACTTCTTCTTCTCCTATTCAAAGTTACCCGCAAAAACCTATCAAACAATAATTATAGTTTTTAATAATTATATAACAACAAATATATAACCTTTTAGAAATATATTTTTGTATTCATCGTATAAGTATATATTAATATTGTTTGTAGTTTGTTTTGTATTTGTTTTGCTTGATTAGTAGGTAATTAAACAACAATGATTGTACTGTGTTTATATTTCGTTTTGCACAACCTATTCGTTTGAAGTAGCAGAGATGACCTAAACGCAAATTTAGGCCTACGCGTCTTCATGTTCAATTTGATATCGCAACGTGTTAATATTGTCATTTGTATTAATATTAATTTATGTCAGTTTCCTATACGTGTATAGTAAGTATGTGTGCGTAGTATGTCTGTTGGCCGTCGTGTATGTGATGTATCTAGTTGTGAGTCTCAATAAAAGATATTACAATATTCAATATTTTTTAAGCCAAAAATATATATTATCTATTCAATAATTTGTAATATATTCACATTTCCATGTATAATGCAAGTGCCTGTCTTTGCTTTTTGTTTTTGAATAAAAATATCAGTTTCTCGAACAACATGTTAATGTTAAGAAAGAAATTAAGCCACGCATAACTTATTGCTTATTTTACGTTTTGTATTTCCTATAATTCAATTGTCACTGATATTCTGTTGATCCATTGCGAATATATGTAATAATTTGAATAAGTGTGATGAACACATGAAATCTATCGCATGATTACTTTAGACATTCAACATATTTTAGTTTTAATTTAACATACATCAAATGTATGTCAATAATACTATATATTCGCTAATATACTGGCTTAATTTGTATCGGCAATTAAGCGCTAAATGAAAACATGTATAAATTTATTTATGTAATACATGGGGACGTTTTGAGGAACTTTCGAGTGCTTAGTTTCTACGGTTGTTTGCTCAATAAATGCGTTCGAAAATAAGAAAATTCGTGTTCGTGTTCTTAGTGCCCAATATAGAATATAGTAATAGAAAATAGTTGAGTTTGCTTTCTCCGCTTGCTTTAAAACTCGTTTGTTACGGCTTTGTTTTCGTTCACATTGTAATTAAAATCTTTGCCAGTTTCACAATTACAGGACGAATCTTTGCGCTTCTCATTGATAATTGCTTCGCATCCTTATTTCCATACGGCATTATGAACGTTACGCAAATGTCACTCAGAAGAAGGTAGAAGTAGCGGGATATCGAAGAATGACGTATTTGCTGATACATTATGTAGAAGGGCAATAAAATGATTAAATGCATTATTTCGGAGGTGTTAGTTAAGGATAATGCTGGAAATTAAACAATTGTTATAAGTAAACGTTTACAACATTCGCACAAAAACAATTTGCCATTATTGCCATTATTTCGAATACAAATTGCGTACCTACCAAATAAATACCAATAAATACCACAATATCACTATATTAGGTCACAGTATACATTATAAACAGTAGCGCAACTCTCCGACTTCGCTCACCGAATTTTGAATGACCTTGGCGCCATTTTAAATCGAC
>JARJDT010010931.1:0-12915 GCA_030264655.1 Leptusa sp. GC000079
ACTGACATTGGGATATGTCTAGTTTTATAAAACTAACACAGCCTATTTCAAAACACTTCAATAGTGAATGGAGTTGGTGCACAGAAATAACAAATTGGTTGTAATGTAAAATAAAAGCTTTCGAGTTTTTCATCTCCTGTTTGCATTGTTGCACAATATGAATGTGAAATGCGCGCACGCTGTAAACAATTTAATTAATAATTTCATAATGGAAATTGTATTATGCTATCCTATTAAAGATAAACAAATCATGCAGAGTATTAATAACAAACATATTTGGGATTTAAAGTTTTTAAATTAAAAATTAGCCGCTTGATTAATGACGTAATCGATTAACAATCGCATATTCGCCTTGTCGTAAAGTCGACCAAATCTCATTAGTCCACTTAACTGTTCTGCCTTGTAATTCTGTTGTCGTCGTCGACAAAGTATAAGTTTGCCTACAAAGTGTTTCAAACACAATTCTTAAAATTCCGAACACACTGTGAAACGTAATACGTTGCTGTATGTGTATCATAGCACGATGATGGATGGATTACAATGACGTCGAAACGAGTAATTAATGAATCCTCGACTGATTTGTGCCGTTTTTTCGGCTGTTGTTTCAGGTGACTGCGAGATAATTCCCCACGGTTTGCGGCCGTTTGCGAAGACACCGCGAGTGTGTGTGCGTGTGTGACCGAAGAAACGAAACGACCATATAGTGCCACACATGCTTTGCCATAAACGTGATGAGTTCGCAAGGTGAGTAAAAGTTTTATTCGTCTTTGTCATTTTTCCTAGAGCCATCATAACACACCAACATTACATTTAATGAAGACAGGACATAAAGCAAAGACAGATGACACCATTACCAATATTGGCACAAGTTTTTTTTTTGATTATCTTCAGTGCGCGTGAATTTCTAGGCGTGAAATCTGCATAGATATTCGATTCCTTTATAGTCGCACTAATTGAATTCCAGCCTGGGATAGTTCGAGTCGATGATCCTCGATGTGGTGCGCGCACGAAATATTCCAAGCCGATTAATTAAGCATCGGCAAGTGACTTAAGTTTTTGTCACTTGGGCGATATTTATATGCGCGGCTAGGCTAGGCAGACATAAAATACACTTGAGCATGTCCTTGTAGTTTCCGCCTTTTTGGCATCGTTTAAGCGAGTGCTTCGAGCGCGAGTGGAAGCTTGCGAAGAGTACGCTTTCTATACAACACTTTTAATTGAACGTGCGCCGCCCTCGCGCACATCCGCTTTGCCAGCCTCATGAAACTCGTTAAACTATCGAAACTATAAATTGCGTCCTTTAGAAATCGGCTCGTAAATTGAGTCTGAATTTCGTGTTCGTGTTTCGAATATGCGCTCGCTTTGATGGGCGGGAAATGTTATTGGGTTAGTTATCGGTTGAGTTGAAGGATGCGCGATAGACTGATAGGATTCGCTTTTTTCTCGATACACGCCGTCGTATTAGCAGGCTTTTGACTAACATTTTGCCTTATGCTTTTGCTTAGAAACAGGGCCGGTTTATTCTTCTAATAAATGCGCCTTATATCTTTTCTACTTAATTCATTTTTTTAAATTTATTATTTTCTTGTTTGTTGTTAATTTTATATGTATATTATATTAAATTGTTTTTGATTATAAGTAATAATTTTACTCAATTAATTAATATTTCATTAATTTTCATTTAAATATCGACTTTTGTTTCAACTAAAAATCGAAATGTAATGAAATAAGGCATTTCTATTTTTTTAGGGCCCTAGCGTAACATTAACTCAGTGGCGCCCTAATAAAAAATGTGGTTAATAATTGTTATTTTGACGTCAATCGTTTTGGTAATTTTATACTAGTTTTAAATAATTGTTTTTGATTTATTAATTTTAAATATTAATGTTCCGCAATTACTTATTATTATTAATCATTAATTTTCAATTAAATATCGAAATTAATCGGAACTGAAAATCATATAATACTAATTAAAGAAATAAGACGTTTTTATTTTATTAGCGCCTTACGGGTAAACCAGTCCTGCTTAGAAAAAAACTTTGAAAAAGAGAAAACGTGGAAGAGCTTTAAGGGTCTAGGAATCATTTATTATCATACGATATACAGCTACAGCCACATTTCAGGCCCATCAGTCCGATGTCCGTCTAATCTAATAAAAAATGAAACCTTCCTAGCTTCCTGTATTTTTTTTTGCGTTAGTCCTTTGGGGACGTCATTTCTGCATAAATTTGCTGCGCTCGAGACTGGAAATCAATCGCTGACAATCTTGTCAACACTGCATGCACAAAAACGGGAAAAAGGGGAGCAAAAATGTCTCATTTTATTGATGATATTGCTTGAGTTGTCATTGGTTTAGTAATTAATTACCATCTTAATTGCATGAGGCATTCACTTGACCTTCATAATGACCCTTATGGACAATCCGTTCGCATTGAGCTTCCTGTTTCCTTTCATGATTAACAACGACAATTATTCGAGCGCATTCGAGTATCGGACGAGAATGCAAGAGGAATTAGATGGACAATGGCACTTTGTCCATGTCTCGTGTTTGATTCGCTAAATGTCCCATTGTATTGATTTGTTGTGATTACGATTAACTCTCTCTCCTTGCACGTACAACACGCGACGCAAACCCAGCGAGCAAGTCTCGTTGTTGCATTGTGGAAAACTTTCGCTTATGCATTTCAGTGCAAAGACAAAGGAGTTGCAATGCTAGAGAAACAAACCTATTTCTCTAATAGGAATAGGTAGCGAGCAGTAGCTGGAAAACTCGTAACAAACTCGTAAATCAGAGCGCGTTGAATACGGAAAAATACGTTGTTTTCCTGCCATTGTGGCAGCACACCTGTTTCCCTAATATCCTTTTTCCGCGCGCTCTCTTCATACATTCCATACGTGTAGGCCGCGCGCCAGAATATGTCCATCCTTTTCGTGATGTTTTTATGGATTGTAGTCCTTCTTCCACTGCTGCGCGTGAAAAATACAATAATCTATAGACTTTTCTCATTTCGAAGCGAGTCTTAGCGGCTGAAGGAAGAAAGAGTGCTGTGTGTATGGTCGGTTATTATTTAGAGCCGTTGCGTGTTATCATAAATTCAAGCCCGAATATACCAAGTGTTGCACGAAGCACACTTGATTACTGCGTATACTTTGTGGAGAGTTGCTTGATGTGCGTGCACTCATGCTGTGTAAGAGTGTGCTGGCAAGCTAACATCCCAACAAGAAGGAGGAAGTCGTTTGTGCTAACTTTATGTCTTTCATATTTCTTCATTTGCGCCCCTGAACGCATAAACACCGTCGAACGCACGAACGACTCCAATTTTCACCGCAAGAGCGCGCGAAAATCATGCGCGCTTTTTACTTTCAGAGTTTGATTCTGCTCAGTTTTCTTAATACGGAACATCATTATTTATATGTTTACAAACAACTAACGCATTAATTTATATTCCTTCGTGTGTGCTTGCTCATCGTGCTTAGTGCTTGCTGGTTGTGTAGTACACACTTCATCCAAGAGCATTATAATTATGGTCGACTGTGTAAACAATCCAAACTGGAATAATTCGGCTTGCTCTCTATCCTATCTAATATATGGCATACATAATCATGCCGAAGGAAGAGGACGACTCCTGTTTGTTTGCATAATTTGCATTTATGTTTCGGTACGTACGTGCGAGTATTACTTTGCACTCACTGTGGCTCTATGGAAATAGCGCACATGTCTGCTTAGAATGATTTATTGTTCACACACGTATATTAGATGGAAATCTAGGTGGCCAATTACACATTTATTTGATTGCACCTAACATCGGGTTATATGGTGTGAAAATAAGTGGCGCCCTCTTTTGACGAGTAGTTCCCATTAATGTCTATTAATTTAAAGAATTAAGATTTTAGAGAATTAATAGTTGAATACATGGTGGAAATCTATTTTGTATCGGTATTTAAATTTAAAATGTTTTCATATCTTGTATTTATTTGTCCTGTATCTTGTGCAGCCTTGGTGTGAAAATAAGTGGCGCCCTCTTTTAATCAGTGGTAATAATATGTATGCCAAAGCAAATAAACCAATTCAAAGAGAATTAAAATGTGAATTATGTGTAAGAATGTTAATATTCAAGAGTGGTCGTTGAAATAATACATTTATATGTCGGTCATGTGGATGGCCATCAAACACATTCCAAATACCGTTACGAAATGGAGACGCCGCTGCGTGGAAATGGAAAATATCTTTAGTGGAAATCTAAAAGTCCATTATCACCATAACCGACCGTCATCGACAACAACAGCCATGCCATCAACTTTTACAGCCTTAATATTTTCTAGTTTGTTACCTTTTTGCCTTTTCCCTGATGTTTCTCCGCTGTTATTTCCGTCGTTTTATTATATGTATATTTGTATTGTCCTTGTATTGCGGTTTTTGATTCCTGCAAATTTATGATTGTTTCTACACTTTTTTTTTATTTTTACTGCGTGTGGTTTTAGTACAGGCTGTAATTGTAACAAAGCGCGCGCATATTTTGGATGTTGATGAAACAAAAGAGGGCGGTTTTAATTCTAATTAAAATTTATATTAGCGCAATAACCGAAACAATAATGTCATGTAGTTAAATGTAAATTTCGCTTATCGCCAAAGACATAATGAGAATTGCAAAGTTCAAAACAAATTTTGTATAATATCATAATCGGCTATACTGAATGTTTTCGAATAAGTTTCTGTATGTGCGTTACATTTTTCCAAGGACTCGGTGTAGAGTCCTGTCGTATATCCACTCTAGTTATTTGTATGGATAATAGTAGATAGACATAGAATCGTGTCTAGTTTCGCTTTGCTCGTTGGAAAAGCCCGCCGGCTAGTTGCCAGTTATACACGTTTAGCTTCGTCCTTTCAGGTTCCTGCCACTATCTCACTATCCTGCAGTGTGCAGTGCTGCTTGCTATCATTATTCGGACACAAACATTGCCAGCACGTGTAGTTGTAGTTCATTGTTGTAATATTGGCTCGATGTTGCTATTTGCCGTAAGAGGAAATAAGTGTGTTGCGGCGTGGAATCAGGTGCTTAGAGTCCTGGAGTTAGTGTTATTACTTCTGTCTGACGATGTCTGAACCTGATGGCTGCCCGTTCTCTGACATCATAAAAGTATAACTTTGTCGAGATTTTCCGCTTTTCTCGTTAACGAAACGTAAAACATTTTTAAAAGGACAAGAAATGTTTTGTTAGAGTTTGAGCGCGCGCGGTTTGTTTGGGTCAATACAAAAACTGCGTTATTTCGTCAGCAGAATTTGCTGTGCCAATTTCGAAATAATTAATTGTGCATTATGCATTAAACCAATTTACATAGATGGAATATAACCGCATAATTCTTCTTTAATCCTTTCGCATTTCCATAGCGCGCGCGCGCATTTATTGTTGCCAACGCAAAGTTCGTTTTCATAATCCATAAAATTATTTCTACATGCGGACTGACCACACTTGCATCATCAAAATAATTCCTAATTTGCAATTTGTGCGAATTCGAATTTATCAGACATTCAATTCCGCTTATCTCTTCATTTTTCTTTGTGCCGGCTTTGACTTTGGATTTGAATTCACTTTACAACTCTGCTTCTTTGCATGACATCGACTTTCTATTTAGGATATATATATTCATGCAAGAGTTGAAGATACACTTGTATGTTATGCAAAAGCGGTTTTGCTTCCAACAATTCTTTGTCATCGTCGTTCGCTGCGTTGTTGTTGCCATGGCTCTATGCACATACAATGCTATCGCTTCTTTTTGATATCTTGCATTGTTAACCGACCCACGGAAAGCAATTCAACCATTCAAAGATTCTACGTTTATCACTAAGTAAGCACATAACAGGGCTAAGTCTAACCAGGATCGAAAAACTATTTAAATAGAAAACAACTGAAATACATTATTTTGAATAAAAATATTATTATTTTGAGCAAATTTTGACATTACTCCTTGCAATAACCAACAATATATGCAACCAGTTTCTCATATTAAAATACTAGTCACACCGAAATTGATGAAAAAAGTACACTTTATTTAACGGACGTCGAAAAAAAATTGTATTAAATAGATTTATTTTGTTTTTGTCAAAATCATGAGTCTAAAAGTAGAGCAGGAAAAACAACTTCAAATATTGAATTTGCGATAAATAACATAAAATAAGTTAAAACATAGCCACACCCTTGTCGTGTTGGCAATTTTATAAATTTTCTTCTAATCGGCGTCGTTGTGAAAAGCTGCGCGTTGATTTGATTGTTCGCGTTGTTTCTTTATTGATTCTGCGTTGCGTGATGGCACCTAATAAACGCTCTAAGAACCTGCAAATTATAAATATTAACAAGGGTAGGTCCGTTATGCCCAACGTTCAACCACGCTATAGGTATAAATCGAGCTGGGGCTGTTTGTTGGTTTTCTGATTTTTTCGTAATAGACGATTTGACGCGTTATAGTTGCCTGTATAGTCAAGTTTAAATGGATTTTTACAATGTAGCTGCAGGGTAGGCACTCGTGTCACGTGTCCTTTCGGCGCAGACGAAGAGTAAAACGAACGCATCAGTTAATGGCCGGGATTCTATACAAAAGCGTCAATTACACCCCTCGACATCACAATTAACAATTGCAATGTGTCAGCAGACAGTCGCCATTCAGCGTCAGCAAGTTTTTTATTTCTATTCGAATGGACTCGAAAAGCACGTATTGTTGTTTTGCACGAATTGCAAAAATAAACTTTCAAACTACAAAAATTGCGGAAAATAATTACAATCCGCAATGTCTCGAGATGATTGCTCGGTTAATTTTTTGCACGTTTTTTTATCGAAATGAAAAATTCAGGATAACGAACAGGTCAATCGCACACACCTCATACCTGCTTGCTTGTTTTCTTTTGTTTGTGTGTTTTTATCATCAAAGTATGCGTGTAATTAATCGTTGGATTTCATTTTTCCCATGTGCATATTTCTATCGCTCTTTACGTATTAATTAGAACATTCCCTGGTTTGATAACAGACAATATACACATATGGGGCTCGTTTTCACATTCGGATTATTTCCCATTGGATTATCAAGCATTGATAATAAAGAAAAAATAATGAGTAATTCGTTTGTAAAAATTACTCGTTTATTTCGTGCATGTTTTTAGGAGTTTACAAGGTAGAAACGAAAACCACCCCTTGCTGGACTCTTGACTTTTTTACGTTTTCGGCGTAGATTTAATGCGCGCGTTTTTTTAAATTTCCTCCAGTGTTTCATTTATTGTGTTTGTAGAACGCGGATTTAACTTTTTCCTCTCGCACACAACAAGCTAAATCTATTACACATTCGACAAAAAGAACAATAACGCCGAAACGATGATAAAAGTTTTTTTATTGTTTTCTCGTTTCATCTCGCAATTTATCCAGCCTAAAAACGAATGCTCCACATAACATATTGCCATATTTTTGGGTTGATGCCGAGATAACGGTTTATTTCCTACTCGTTTCATTTGAATCTAGAATACGTAATAATATAATGGTTGACATAATAGGACGAGTAGAAGAGAGACTAGAGACGAAATCGCATTTGGGACATCAACATGCGTGCTGCATGTGTGCCTGGACCGGAGTGGACCCGCAATTTAATTATTTTATAATTCGCTTGATTTAATCGGGACGCACATCCCGATGGTTTTTGATGCGTAATTCATGTTGGGCATGCAGACCCACACCCGACATGTTAAATATGACAAATTAAAAATTTCATGCGAACATTTTATGAGAACTTAAACATAATATTGAAGTTTGCATAAGTGTAGATAAAATAGAACAATATATTAATGGAAATTATTCATTAATGAATGCAGATTAACGCAGTACCATCATTCGCATATGTTAATATGAGACTATACCTATAAATTGATTTTGATTGCGAAATTAAATTTTCATATGGAAAGTGGTTAGCTGATAATAACAGAGAGAGAAATTTTCAATCGATCAAAACCAAACTATCAGCTTTACTATACCATTAACTGATGTCATAATAGTGCATATAATGAGGCTGAAATCAGGCGATTGTTGTTTAGATGGCACACACAAGAATTTTAATATCACAAAATCATGGTTTCTTCGACCTAATATCAGTATGAATAGTTGAGGCCTTTGGCGTATCGTTTTAATGAAATAGCGTCGACGGCGACAGCTTATTACTGAAACGTTTAATAACTAATTCAATAATAATAAGGTGATTCGATGCATCGCGTATCATCGCATCGCGCGGCTTCGTCCTTCGGCTTGAACGCGCGTGTTAAGTTTGTCAACATGCATTTATATTAACCCATTAATGCATTATTGATGCTAATATCGCTTCTAACTGGCGTTTCAATAATGTAAAGCTTAAAATAACTTTACTAATCCAATCTAATTCTATGTTTAAGGTTTGAAAAGCGATTAGCATTCGTATTTCTACTACTTGTTAAACGAGGGCGCCACATATATTTCTTTCTACACTAGTGTAGAATAAAGTACGTTCAATGTTTCTAGTCGTCGAAAAAGTCTTTGAATTAATAAAAATAAAAATTTCCTCTATGGAAGTATGGTGAAAATTGAATGAAATGTCATTTTAACTGAATTTTTCTCCAACAATAGAATCTGCAGAAAATTACGTGCGGAATACAAAAGGTAAATAAGGTAATAAGCAGTGGAGGAAAATTTCGTAGAAAACGAGAAACGAGCGCCAATTAGTTTTTATGTTATGTTCATTATTATGTGCGTATATTATTAGATTACGGCGCAAACTTTTGTTCGCAAATTGATAATATCATGGATAATTCCGGCGAATATCTCCTTTGTAATGCGCATAATGTAACAACTATTCGTGCAAATCCAGTTTTCATGCTTTTTCTTTGCATAATCGCCGCATTTGGCAGGTATAGTTCGAAATTTATTTAATCTTTTCGGTTGAGCAATTCCAGAATGGTATTCGTTCACTTAGGAGGAATAATCACATTAGCTATTTCAACTAAACTATGGAATACTCATAACAATATCAGAAAACTATCGTGCGATCAAAATTTTATTAGCTTAAACTGTTTTCGTACTTTTCAGCTAGCGCGTTGCATTTTTAATGCAAATCTAAACAAACATGAGTTTCAAGGATGTTTTACTAGAGTCCTGGATGAGGTAGTAGCTTTCCCTAGGGGAGGACGAATCCCTCAATTTCTTACCGGCACGTCTTGACTGATGTGTTACTGTGTTGCATTTACTCACGCATAAAACGTTGACTTTAAGATTCGCACCCCCAAATCAAGGACATCACTAGGCGTCAAATTAAAGAGGGGTGATACCTACATGCGCAACTAAAATTAATACCAACGATGATTAAAAAATCTGCATAAATATACGACGTTTCGTTATAGTTTGCGAGGACTCCCCTTGTTTATACACACGCTTTTGGTTTGCTTCCCTTAATTTTCTTCGTGCACATTGCTCTTGCTACATTGTAGCCAGGACTCTACTGCATCATATAACTCTAAAGCGTTACGGCCCCATCGGTCTCGACCGTTCGGAATGACGTCTGGTTTTATGGTCGTCCAGGGACGCTGCAAAGCTAGAACCTCCCTGCGAAATCCAACTATAGGCAACACATAAATCCACCAACAGATATGAGTTGTTTGGAATTAAATTTCAGGCGACGTTTTTAATTTTTGATTATTCTCGACTTAAAATTGCCATTGCAAACTGCATCAAAACGTTATCATTCTTGAGTGCAAGTTCCAAAAAGCGGGCTCTTTGCATAAATTACTTATTTGTATGCATATGAAAATTCGTCACTTTAAATTAATTAATATGCAAATCGGTGTACCTCAACTACCTTCTAGCTTCCATCTTCCGTCGTCAAATATTCAACTATTCAATTTGTTCTCCAACAACGACGGCGAAATGGGATTGTGCACCCCCATCTTAACGAAGCTTCCCTGATTCCATGATGAAAATTTACTTTTAAATCGAAATGCGCTACGCAAAATTATCCTTTTTATTGATGAAAAAAAGTATTTGCCGAGCGTCGCTTTTATACTCGAAAAAAAAACTCAATTGCCAATTGCAAATGCAAATTGTTCTCCCCTTCGCTGCCTATTGTTAATATCTCAATGAAGAACAATGCACGAACGCTTATTAGAATTAAAAATGAACGATCCTTCTTCGGAAAAGGCTGCAAGGGATTTCTTTGGCGCAAGAAAGGCGAGGAAGCAATAACCGCGACTCCGGCGACTCCATTAAGAAGGTTAATGTTACAAATTCTTCTTCGAGTTATAATTGGAACGATGCACAATGCCTAGCTTTTTTCCGTCTTTGACTTTGTTCGCTCAATGGTGGATGAAACACGAAATGAAGAGCAGCGCAAATGTATAGAACGACAATAAATGTATATCTCGAGTATTTCGAATATAAAAGGAGTTCGGAAAGAAAGCGAAAGGGGCAGGGGACATTCTCGAGGAATATCCCGGATCGACGAAGGCGACGCGGGGGCGCCTATTCTTTATCGATAGATGAATGGAACAAATATGAAATTTTTCGCTGCTCGATCTTCTTCAAAATACAACTCGCCAATACACTAAAGAGAAAACTATAGCGGAATCGGGAAAATATTTTATACAGGGTCGTCCAAAGTCCACACTAAAACTCCAACTAAAAAAGTTGTGTTAACCAAAAAGAGCAATTTGGCTGACTCAGTTTAGGAAATCTATAAACACTTAATTTGATAAATCGCTGCTTCATATACAACAAAATAGAAAATCATTTCATTCATTCATTCTTCATTCATTATTTATCGTGGACGACGACGTGTACGAAAACACAAACAACGAGCAACTTATTTTCTTCGTCTTTCTTTATCATCGCATTTTAGTTTTTCTCTAGTATACTTTTATCAGTTTATCACATTGAATCGGACGAAAATTTCCAATTAAAAATCTAGCATTAGATCCATCGCCTTTTCAGTCGACTTTTTCCTTGCTGATGTTAGTCATGGCTTGTGCGAGGAGCAGGATGCCATTATCCTAAAATCGTTCATCGTCGAGTATGTATACGCACACGGCCGGATGGTTTATTTAAAGGGGGTGGCAATGTGTATTTCAACTGTTTCCCGGCTAAGCGCCATGCAATGTATCGAGGCTCACTCGACTCGCTTGGCTCGATTTTAAAGCTAGAGTAATTAATCAAACATTAATCACATGAAATGAGCTTGCATGCTCGACTGACGACGACGATCCGTAGCACCGCGTGTACACATTATACCTCTCATACTCAAGCAAATGTTTAACGCACGCTAACACTAACTCTATACTTCTAGTCTATTGTTGCATTACAGACCAAAAATAGTTTGCCTCCAATAGATCCAAGGTAACTTACACCCAAACTACCCTTAGTTTAGGGGTGGGAACACTATTAAGGGCACATATTTTTATTTTAATATATTTAATTGACTCATAGTGGAATTTTAAAGTTTTATTTTTTAAGGGTAGTTTAAGGGTAGTTTAAGGATGGAAAATAGTACACCCTGTATGAGGGACAGATGGTTGTAAGATCCTAGGGTTCCATAAAATCAATTCGTTTATTTCAGTCGAGTTTAACTAAAACAATCACGAAAAGTCAGGGGGTTGGATGATCATTAACGCAGTCAAAGTTAATATATGATACGAGCACCCTTATAATGACCGTGCAAGTTAACATTTATAATTTGTTCTTGTTTCTTGTTATTTTCAAGTCTAATTAAAAATGCGCCAGAAACACCTTGCTTTTCTATGTAAGTATATGAAAACGAAGCGAAAAAAAAAATGTATGTTTGGTATGTGAATGTGGTTTTGGTTTCGGAAAAAAGTAAAATTAAACACCCCGCATCGAGAGACGGAAATGGTCTGCACGTTGTGCGGTGCTTTAGCACAAAAACGCGCGCGATTTGTCTAAATCTGACAGCTTAAAAGCATCATCCCCAGGGAGCGACAGAATGGCGGCGCGCACACAGGTAGGAAAGAAAAGGACGCGCGTTTGGAATTTTTCTATAGCAGCGAATAAAATGTAAAACGTTCCGAGGAAATTTTCCAAACAACAAACAAGTCCATCACCGTCACGTAGCCACTGATACGAAAGATTAGCAATAGCAAAACGCAAATAGACTTTCAAATTAGTCGCGAAATTCTACGCTTTTGTCTTTCGGTGCATCAAAGTGCACAAACTTGAGCAGAACACATTTTCGCCCTCCGTCTACAAATACAAACATCCCCTTTTCTTCATCGCAGCAGCCGTGATTCGATGTATAACTAAGTACACAGCAGCAAAGTCTAATGTAATTAATTTATCTTATCTCGGAATTAATTATTTTATCCGGCATAATGCGCGCCGCGTGCACTCACTACTGATATGCATGATGCCATTCATCCCTCTACCCACTAAAACCGTCAATTCGCGCGATTATCTCACTTAAATCCAATTTAGTTGTTATAAATTTTAAGTCTTTTTACGCGCAACTTTTGAGCCGTTTAAATCGATCAAACGTCTGCGAGAGGATTTCGCTAGGTGTCGTCATTAATCACCTTCAATGCAAAGCGAACTATTTGCTCAAAACTATACAAAGATACGGAAAGCGTTGCTAAAAGTTAACAGTAAGCTATTATTTTGCATGTCGACTGATTGTTATCTTTCGATGTCGTTTTTGTCGTGTGCACATTTCTTGCGCGCACATTAATTTATGTACGATCGTCACGAAACACGCAAATAATGCACTTTACAGCATACTTATACAGAGTGTTTCAAATTACAATAAAAAAATTATGTTTTTTGCATGATATTTTAAATTTTGGCTTCATTTCATAAATTTGTTGTTCAAAAAATATGATTTAATAAGTGGCGCCATCGTCCAATAAATGTCCCA